>JASAMX010011300.1:0-15830 GCA_030248175.1 Microlaimidae sp. YZB2_3 | reverse complement strand
TTGCCATGTACTTCGTTCAGTTACGTGTATTGCTTAGGGGGGGGTGGTCAAAAATGGGCCTTATAGGGGGGGGTCAGGGGTTCAAGGGGTCGATGGGGGGGGGGAGGGGTCAAAAATGGGCCTTAGGGGGGGGGATAGGTCTCAGAGGCCGTAGGGGGGGGGGTATGACCCCCCCTACACCCCCCCCTTCGGTGACCTATGCTCTCCATAATAATGGCATAGTAGCGATTTTAATGCGGGAAAATATGCCGTTGGCCAACGTCACTTTACACTAAATGTGCGCTAATAAATAAAAAACATTTTTATTTCATTTGGGGAATGCGCGCGCATTTAGTTTCCAAAGTCGAGGTGAGGCGGACGGCATATTTTCCACATTAAAATTGGCTACTATGCCGTTGTTATGGAGATGTCATTTAAATGGGGAGGCTTCAGTATCATGGCCTACTTTTTCCGTGACTTTTTCAGAGTTGCGCATTTTTCGTTATTATTATTTTTGATATCATTACGGAAAAATGTTATTTACAGGGACGTAACTAGGAGGGTGGGCAGCCGCTCCCCCCTCTGAAATGGTGGCCAGATGGTAAAATTCGTAGGTTTTCAGTCACCCCCAAAAAGCAAACAATGTTTTCCGCTTCGCTCAGCGGTAAAATTTCCATAATATGCATATTTCTCGCTATTTATCTTGCCTAATGCTATTAAAACAAGTACAATAATTTTAATAAACAATAAGTATATAGTACATTTCAACCAAAATAAACAAAACAATCATAATACCTTTTCCCCTCCTAAAATTTTCAGCCGCCTATAGCACAGGCTTCGTAATTTTTTTCCATATAGGTATAAAGAGAAATAGGTCTATAGGAGGTTAAAGTGTACGACATTTTTTCCAGGTTTCGGCGGTGGCATTCATAGATGAACAAGGGGGGTCGAGTGGGGATCCACCCCCTTAGCCTCGGCCCCCCTCCCCCTAAATTTTCAAATTTTTTATCCCTGACCCCCTACTAGATTTTGAAATCTGACCCCCCCCCTCCCTTCTCCTTAAAATTTTCAGTAATTTTTTTATACTAAATTTTCTTCTAAAAACGTAAATTTTTAACACAAATTCATGTTTTTACACCTTTTTTATACCTAAGTATCGCTTTTTATTCAATAAAATGTAGTGTTATCTTATAAAAACTATTATTAAACATTTAATGGTTTAAAAGTATTTTGTTTCAGAAATTGGACCCCACCTTGTTGCCCCTCTAGGTTTTAAAATCAATCTCCACCCCGGTTCGACCCCCCTAGAAAAACTAAGGGGGGTTCGAGCCTCCCCTAGGACCCCCTCCTAGATTTTAAAATGTCATTTAACCGGGGTAAACACTCCAGCGACCACCCCCTAGCTTTTTGACCGTGTTCATCTATGGTAGTATTATGAATCAAGTTTTCCGGATGTTTGGTATTCTGTAGTTGTGAATGAAAGATTGAACAGATCAGTTAGCCATTTGATTCCGAGAGGACTGAGGTTTTTGAGGTGAAATATGGTTAGATTATGGGCCAAAAGGCCGCCCCGCTACTCCCATACTGTAAACCAAAGTAGATGGCAAACCAAGCATCTCCATGTTTTTCAGGGTCCCTGTATTGGAAAACATTAGCGAGCCAGTGCTAGGCGGCTGGAAATTATAGGAGGGGAAAGGTATATACAAAAATTAACCAAATATGATTGTTTGTTTTGCTTATTGTGTAGTACTTTTGTTTCTTAAAATTATTGTACTTTTTTCAATAACATTAAGGTCTCCGGACAGTTTTCACTTACAAGTTAAATAAAAAAACCAGTTGAAATACAGAACAAAAATTATTTTTTGCTTACATAAAATTTATTTTATTATTTATTGTAATTATAGAGCCTTATATATAATATTTTTTCAATATCCCAACATCAAAAAAATTCAAATGAGAGACAAAAAGTAGGAAATAAATGCAGTATAAATATCTTCATTAATTTTTACACCTACGTCACAAATGAAACAATCAAACAACTTCGAGCCAAAACCAGACCTTTGCACTGCCCCACCCCCAGACCTGTGCACGGTCTGGAAATGCCCCCCGTTTTATTGGAGGATTTGCCCCCCTTTCATTCCCCCCCCCCGCCAAAAAATGAAAAAGTACCCTAAAATTATGACGCATTTTTTGACCTATGATGACGCCATCATCGCAATTTTTTGCAGTTTTTAGCCTATTTCAATGTATTTTAAGCCATTTCAGACCTATTTTTACCTTATTTTCGCTTTTTTTGTCCCTTTTTTCTCTTTTCCCTTCTTTTTTTCTCCTTTTTTTCTCTTTTTTTTCGTTTCCCCCTGCTTGCTTCCCCCCGTTTTATTGCCCCCCTCGTTTCAAAAAAGTTGCGCCCCCCGTTTTGGAATTGCCCCCCCCCCGTTTAAACCCTGAATATCTGAACAGGTCTGAATATATTATGTAGACAGACCTGAGCACTGCCACCCCTCCGGGGTTTTATTTGGGCGAGGCAATTTAAAAACGGGGGGCACAAGGTGGGGGAATTTTTTTTAACGCGGGGTGGGGGCAAGCAAGGCAGAAAGAAAAAAAAGAGAAAAAAAAGAAAAGGGAAAAAAAGGACAAAAAAAAACGAAATTAAGGTAAAAATATGTCTAAAATGGCTTAAAAGTCATTATAGGTCAAAAATGGCGCCATATTTTTTGGGTATTTTTTTATTTTTGGGCAGGGGGAATAAAAGGGGGGGCAAACCCTCCAATAAAGTGGGGGGGGGGGGCATTTCAGACCGTGCACAGATCTGGGCATAGTGGGGTTGGGAGTTATACCCCTTCAAAATTTCGGATTTTGATGATACCCTCCCCCTTCCTAAATTTGGGGTACCCGAGGACACCCCTCCAAATTCGCCTCCCGGGGAAAAATTTTTAAGCGTTATAAAAGGACCAAAAAAAATTTTCCGCGCTTCGCGCGGAGAGTTTCTTACCTTGTTTATGTCATATACTTCATTATTTTCCTATTATTCAATAAAAATAAGTCTATAAAACAAAGAAAAAATTTTTTACAAACAATTTGATACCTTAAAATTTTCGATTTCCAAAACATTAAAGCTGAAAAATGAGTACATTTAATTACAGCTGAGCAATGCAAAGTACCAGAAAATGTTTTTAAAATTACTTCTAACCTTTAAATTTTTAATACCACTATATAACAATCAAAAGGGGGGGTCCAGCGAGGTCATATCAAGATTAAAAAACAAAGTAACACAATTTTGGAAGTGGAGACCAATTAAAACATAAAGAATGGTGTGGGTCTAGCGCGGTCATACCAAGAATACAAAACAAAATAATACAAATTTGCAAGTGGAGACTATATAAATTAATAGAACGCTGAGCAAGCGCGAGAGAAATTTTTAAAAATGGTGGTTCTAGACCCCCAATTTTAAATTTTGGAAGAAAAAAAATTTTTTCTTTAATATTAATACAGAAACTTTCCTGATGCCTTCCAAAAGCATATTAATAGTCAAAAAAAGAAAAATTTTCCCGCTACGCGGGTAGTTTAAATTGACAATTTATCTTAGTTTTTAGATTACGAATCGATTATCCCCATTCAGTAGTTAAGATATAAAATTTAATAAAACTACTATAAACACTATTATACTTTTTAATTAACGTTTTAAACACATGTTTTAAATGTTTAGGTATAAAAAAACCTTAAATTTTGTAATAAGTATTATCTGGAATTAAAATTTTTAGTGTATTTTAGCGCCTTAAATTAAAAATTTTCTGCCCCGGGGGCATTCTGCCCTCCGGACCCGCCTGACAAGAGGTTCCGCCCCTTGACCCCGCTGGGGGGCTCTCGCCTCCCAGACCCCCCATTTTTGGGGGGCTGCCGCCCCCCAGACACCCCTTCAGGGTTAGAATTGCCCCCCCCCTTTTGATTGTTATATAGTGGGATTAAAAATTTAAAGGTTAGGTAAAGTAATTTTAAAAACATTTTCTGGTACTTTGCATTGCTCAGCTGTAATTTAATGTACTCATTTTTCAGCTGTAATGTTTTGGAAATCAAAAATTTAAAGGTATCAAATTGTTTGTAAAAATTTTTGTTGTTTTTTTATAGACTTATTTTTATTGAATAATAGGAAAATAATGAAGTATATAAAATAAACAAGGTAATAAACACTCCGCGCGAAGCGCGGAAATTTTTTTTAGTCCTTTTATAACGCTTAAAAATTTTTCCCCGAATTTGGAGGGGTGTCCCCGGGTACCCCAAATTTAGGGGGGGGGGGGTTGTCAGCAAAATCCGAAATTTTTAGGGGGTATAACTCCCAACCCCACTATGCCCAGATCTGTGCACGGTCTGGAAATGCCCCCCCCCACTTTATTGGATGATTTGCACCCCCCGCGCCAAAAAAAGTACTCAAAAACTATGGCGCCATTTTTGACCTATTTTTGACCTTAATTTCGTTTTAGTACCTTTTTTGCTTCTTTTTTTTCTTCTTTTTTTCCTTTTTCCCCTGCTTGCCCCCGTTTTATTGCCCCCTTCTGTTTCAAAAAAGTTCCCCCCACCAATAAAACCCCAGGGGAGGGGGGCAGGGGAGGGGGTGCAGACCTGTGCACTGCCCCCCCCCCGGGGTTTAAACGGGGGGGGCAATTCCAAAACGGGGGGGCACGGGGGGCAACTTGTTTGAACCGGGGGGGCAATAAAATGGGGGAGCAAACAGGGGGAAAGAAAAAAAAAGAAAAAAAAGGAGAAAAAAGAAGGGAAAAGAGAAAAAAGGGACAAAAAAAGCGAACAGAAGTTAAAAAAAAGTCTGAAATGGCTTAAAATACATTGAAATAGGCTAAAAACTGCAAAAAATTGCGATAATGACGTCATCATAGGTCAAAAATTGCGTCATAATTTTAGGGTACTTTTTTATTTTTTGGCGGGGGGGGGGGCAAATCCTCCAATAAAACAGGGGGCATTTCCAGACCATGCACAGGTCTGGGGGTGGGGCAGTGCAAAGGTCTGGTTTGGCTGAAGTTGTTTGATTGTTTCATTTGTGACGTAGGTGTAAAAATTAATGAAGATATTTATACTGCATTTATTTCCTACTTTTTGTCTCTCATTTGAATTTTTGACGTTGGGATATTTAAAAATATTATATATAAGGCTCTATAATTACAATAAATAATAAAATAAATTTTATGTAAGCAAAAAATAATTTTTGTTCTGTATTTCAACTGGTTTTTTATTGAACCTTGTGAAGTGAAAACTGTCCGGAGACCTTAATGTTATTGAAAAAAGTACAATAATTTTAAGAAACAAAAGTACTACACAATAAGCAAAACAAACAATCATATTTGGTTAATTTTTGTATATACCTTTCCCCTCCTATAATTTCCAGCCGCCTAGCACTGGCTCGCTAATGTTTTCCATATAGGCACCCTAAAAACATGGAGATGCTTGGTTGGCCATCTACTTTGGTTTACAGTATGGGAGTAGCGGGGCGGCCTTTTGGCCCAGATAATCTAACCATATTTCACCTCAAAAACCTCAGTCCTCTCGGAATCAAATGGCTAACTGATCTGTTCAATCTTTCATTCACAACTAATAGTATACCAAACATCTGGAAAACTTGATTCATAATACTACCATAGATGAACACGGTCAAAAAGCTAGGGGGGTGGTCGGGTGGAGTGTTTACCCCGGTTAAATGACATTTTAAAATCTAGGAGGGGGTCCTAGGGAGGCTCGAACCCCCCTAGTTTTCTAGGGGGGTCGAACCGGGGTGGAGATTGATTTTAAAACCTAGAGGGGGGCAACAAGGTGGGGTCCAATTTCTGAAACAAAATACTTTTAAACCATTAAATGTTTAATAATAGTTTTTATAAGATAACACTACATTTTATTGAATAAAAAGCGATACTTAGGTATAAAAAAGGTGTAAAAACATGAATTTGTGTTAAAAATTTACGTTTTTAGAAGAAAATTTAGTATAAAAAAATTACTTAAAATTTTCTCGAGAAGGGAGGGGGGGGGTCAGATTTCAAAATCTAGAGGGGGGTCAGGGATAAAAAATTTGAAAATTTAGGGGGAGGGGGGCCGAGGCTAAAGGGGGGTGGACCCCACTCTACCCCCCTTGTTCATCTATGAGTACCACTGCTGAAACCTGGAAAGGATCTCAACACTTTAACCTCCTATAGACCTATTTCTCTTTATACCTATATGGAAAAAAATTACGAAGCCTGTGCTATAGGCGGCTGAAAATTTTAGGAGGGGAAAAGGTATTATGATTGTTTTGTTTATTTTGGTTGATATGTACTATATACTTATTGTTTATTAAAATTATTGTACTTGTTTTAATAGCATTAGGCAAGATAAATAGCGAGAAATATGCATATTATGGGACTCGACCGCTGAGCGAAGCGGAAAACATTGTTTGCTTTTTGGGGGTCACTGAAAACCTACGAATTTTACCATCTGGCCACCATTTCAGAGGGGGGGGGAGCGGCTGCCCACCCTCCTAGTTACGTCCCTGTAAATAACATTTTTTCGTAATGATATCAAAAATAATAATAACGAAAAATGTGCAACTCTGAAAAAGTACGGAAAAGTAGGCCATTATAATGAGCCTCTCCATTTAAATGACACTCTCCATAATAATGGCATAGTAGCCATTTTAATGTGGGAAAATATGCCGTTCGCCTACCTCACTTTACACTAAATGCGCGCGCATTCCCCAAATGAAATAAAATGTTTTTATTGATCAGCGCACATTTAGTGTAAAGTGACGTAGGCGAACGGCATATTTTCCCGCATTAAAATCGCTACTATGCCATTATTATGGAGAAGGGGTCCGAGGGGGGGGGGGGGGGGGCCCCCCCCCCCCCCGGGCCCTCCCCCCCCCCGTTTCGTGCCCCCCCCCCCCCTCGCCCCCCCCCCCCCCCCCCCGCGCCTTTTGCCCCCCACTTCCCAAAATGCTAAATGGTCAAATGTGTCAATTGTCAATTGGTAAAGGGGGGGTGCCCCCCCCGCTTTTTTAAAAAAAACCCCCGGGTGTGCCCCCCCCGGGGGAAACCCCCCCGCCGGGGAGTGGACCCCCCCCCCGGGCCCCCGGGGGGGGAGCTGGGAGAGTGTCATTTAAATGGAGAGGCTCATTATAATGGCCTACTTTTCCGTACTTTTTTACATAGGAGTTGCACATTTTTTTTATATTGTATATTTTTGATGATATCATGCTTTAATTGCCACAAAAACAAAAGGGAATATTTTAAAACTAATTACCAAATCTGCATAGTATCCAGTTCCTATATCAACAGTTATCGTGTCCACTTGATCAAGTTGGCCGCTAACATACATCTAAATATAACAAATTACAAATGTTTTTACTATAGCCAAGGATGGTCAAAAGTATTACTCGGGCGGGAACAGTTTTTGATAAAACGACCTTCCTTTCATAAAAAAATTAATATCGATTATAACCATACATAAGCAAGTTTGTCAGGGGTGGAGGGGAATCAAATACCAATTTAAAAGAGGAGTTAAAATCCGAGTAACGCATTTTTAACACATAGTTTTTTTCTAGAGCACATTCATTTTGTAGTTTTGCGCTTTGAAGGAAAAAAAGGTAAAGACGCTCATTTTCGGTCAAAAAGCACTTTTGTTGCATTTTTATTATTTTAATGTTTAGAACGCTTTTTTGGCCTTACAACCTTAATTTGGTGGTAGTTAAAAGTCATTTTAAAGAAAAAAACTGAGGGTGGGAGAAGGGGTAACAGTTTAACCCCTTTAAATCCTTTTAGTAATTTTAAACAAAATTCTCTAAAGTTTATGAATTAGGTGGTCGGTCAGGTTGAAAAACTGGAATTTTTAGAAAAGCAGACATTAGAGCCCAGACTGGACCATAGGTGGCAGCCTCCCGGATTTTTTTTGGGGGGATAACCCCCCAACCCCCCCCCCTGCCCACCTATGGTTGTGACCTTATATACATACAGACCTGTACACGGTCTGAAAATATCCCTCGCTTTATTGGATTTGCCTCCTCCCTGTGTTATTCCCCCCCGCCAAAAAATAAAAAAGTACCCTAAAATTATGGCGCCAGCTTTGACCTATAATGACGCCATCATCGCAATTTTTTGCAGTTTTTAGCCTATTTTGACGCATTTTAAGCCATTTTAGACCTATTTCTACCTTCTTCTCGCTTTTTTGTCGCTTTTTCCCTTTCCCTTCTTTTTTTCTCTTTGTTTTCTTTTTTCCTTGCGTGCCCCCCGTTTCAAAAATGTTGCCCCCCTTCAATAAAACCCCGGGGGGCAGTGCACAGGTCTGTACATAAATTGAATATCATTACACAATCATATATATTGCACTGGTGTTGTATTGATGTATATGTCACAAGCAACGCATACAAAGTAATTTTAAGAAATAAAACTACAGAAATCTAAAGCGTTAAAATTTGCTAGGGGTAAGACCATAAGTGGGAAGTCTACCGGATTTTTGAGGTGTATACCCGACCCGAAATTTGAGGGGCGGGTGTCCCAATATTTTTTTATCAAGTATACACTATACCTTAAATACCTCATTTTTAGCGTTTTTAGTACTGGGACCATAGGTGGGCAGGGGGGGGGGTTGGGGGTTACACTCCCCAAAAAATTTTGATTATAACCCACATCTCCTCCCCCTAAAATTTGGGGGTACCCCGGACATTCCCCGCCCCTAAAATTTTGGGGGTTCCATTCTAGTACTTGAGGTATACCCCAAAAAATTTTGGGACACCCCCCAAATTTCGGGGGTCGGGTATACCACCCCCCCAAAAAAAATCTGCGAGGCCGCCCACCTATTACTGGGACCCTCCAAATCTTAGGGGGGTGTCCGGGGTATCCCCAAGTTTTGGGGGGGGGTGTCGACAGTAATCCGTATTTTTTAGAGGTATAACCCCCACTCTCCCCCCTGCCTACCTATGGGTAAGTAAGACCATACATGGGCACGGGACGGAGGGGGGTGGGGGAAGGGGTTGGGAAGGGGTTAAACCCCCCAAATTCCGTGAAGGGGGTTTTAACCCCCGACCTCCACTCAGAAGTGGGGGGAAGAAAAGGACAACCCCCCAATTTTGGAAGAATGAAAAAAAGTATTTAAAATGACCTCTAACTACCTCCAAACTTAAGTTTTGAGGTCAAAATCATACATGGGCACGGGGGGGGGGGGGGTTGGGGGGGTTAAACCCCTCCCCCCAAATTCTGAGAAGTGTGGGTTTAACCCCCCCCACTCAGAAGTGGGGGGGGAGAGAAAAAGTTAACCCCCCCCCCAATTTTGGAAAAATGAAGAAAAAAAATGTCTTTAAAATGACTTCTAACTGCCTCCAAACTTAAAGGAGCACTGTCACAAATCAAATTCCTATAACGCCCGAACCGGACTGCTCCTTTAATACTGAACCGATTCAGCTGAAATTTAAAATTGTTGTAGCCCTGTAGTGGTGCACTATAAATACCAAAGTTGAGTTAGGTAGGTTTGGTATTAAAGGAGCAGTCCGGTTCGGGCGTTATAGGAATTTGATTTGTGACAGTGCTCCTTTAAGTTTTGAGGTCAAAATGAATGTTTTAAGCAATAAAAAGCTCAAAAATGCAATAAAAAGGGCTTTTTGACCTAAAATTAGTGTTTTTAACCTATTTTCCCTTCAAAATCGAAAAACGATATGGGTAAAATGCACTCCAGAAAAAAAACGATATGGGTATTTTGCGTTTCTCGGATTTTAACCCCTCCCCCCTAATTTGGGGTTTAACCCCCCCCCACTCCGGACCAACTTGCCCATGTATGGTCAAAATGAATGTTTTTTAAACAGTAAAAAGCTCAAAAATACAATAAAAAAGGCTTTTTGACCAAAATTAGTTTTTACCTATTTTTTTCTTTAAAATCGAAAAACGATATGGGTAAAATGCACTCCAAAAAAAACAATATGGGTATTTTGCATTTCTCGGGTTTTAACCCCCCCTAATTTGGGGTTTAACCATAGATGAACAAGGGGGGATTAGGGTGGGATCCACCCCCCCTAGCCTCAAAATTTTGAGCCCCCCCCCAGAAAAAAATCCAGGGGGGCCCTTCCCTCCCGCCGAATTTTCGAATTTTTACCCCTGACCCCCTGATTTTGAAATCTGACCCCCTCCCCCTCCCCTCTCGAGAAAATTTTAAGTACTTTTTTATACTAATTTTTCTTCCAAAAACGTGAATTTTTTACACAAATTTATGTTTTTACACCTTTTTTATACCTGAATATCGCTTTTTATTCAATAAAAAGTAGTATTATCCTATAAAAAAAACTATAATTAAACCTTTAATGGTTTAAAAGTATTTTGCTTCGGTAATTGGACCCCACCTGACTCCCCTCTAGGTTTCAAAATCTTCCACCCTGGGTCCACCCCCCCCTAGAAAGCTAGAGGGGGTTCGACTTCCCCTAGGACCCCCCTCCTAGATTTTGAAATGTCATTTACCCGGGGTAAACACCCCCCCATCTGGCTTTTTGACCGTGTTCATCTATGGGTTAAACCCCCCGCACTCCGAAACAACTTGCCCATGTATGGGTAAGACTATAGGTGACAGCATACATGGGGACGGGGGGTTAACCCCCCAAATTCTGAGAAGGGGGGTTTAACCCCTCCCCACTCAAAAGTAGGGGGGGGTCGAGAAAAGGTTAACTCCCCAATTTTGAAAAATTGTAAAACGTCCTTAAAATGCCTTTTAACTGCCTCCAAATATAAGTTTTGAGGTCAAAATGAATGTTTTAAGCAATAAAAAGCTCAAAAATGCAATATCCGGACAGTATCCGGATTTTTTGGGGAGGGTCAAGAGCATAGGTGGGGAGGGGAGGGGGTTATATCCTCCCCAATCCACCCGACACCTCAAAAAATGGGGTATTTGGGGTATATACACCCCATGACCCCAAAAAAATTTTTGAACACCCCTTCCCAAATTTCGGGGGTCGGGTATACCCCCAAAAATCTGGAAGGGTGCCCAGCTATGATTGAGGGGGTGTTTCAACAATTTCTTTAAATGTATATACATTTACTCCATTTTTAGTGTTTTTAGTTTTGGGACGGGGGACCCTTTAAATTTTTAGGGGATTGTTCGCGGTACCGGTACGGTACCCCAAATTTTAGTAGGCTGGGGTGGGGTGTCGACAGGTTTCAGGATTTTCGGGGGGTATGCGACCCATCCCCATCCAAGCTTAGGCAAAGATGGATAACCTTGGAGTAAAGCCCGAAATGCGACTAGGTGGGGTCATATATTTGGAGGGGGGGTAAACCTCAAAAATCGCACCTAAAAAGCATGAGTTTTGTGTAAGTCAAATTTGGAGAGATCTTGAAAATCGCTAAAAATATTATTTAAAATGCTTACAAACTTTAAAATGGTAAATAAGCCTTGTGAACAAACATTTATCACATTTTGTGGGTTAAATTTACCAAAAAAGACAAAATTTTGAAATTGTTTAGAGTTGGTAAGAATGTGTCGGAGGGGGAGGGGTCACAATTGGAAGAGGAGGTAAGGCGAAGGTACGCAAAAAAGGTCATCTTAGGATGAGGAGGAGGGGGTTTCAAGAGTTGTTGGGGATATAACTTCTTTTAACCCCGCCCCCTCCCTTTCGTGCTCACCTATGGGTATATCGTCGTTGCTATGCATTTTTGGTTTTTTTGGTGCTTTTGGTGTGGGGTGCCCTATGGGTATATATAGCAGTACATGAACAAGTTGTCTGTCCGGCACCCCGCATATTTACAAAAATAGCCCAATCCTTAGGGCTATTATTTCAGTATTTGACAAAAATAGCCCAATACAAAGGGGCTATTTTTATTTTATTTATTTTATTTATTAACCACTACCCCCACAAAGGTTCGTGCCAGATGGAATGTGGCCAAATTACAGAAGATGAGAGATATTGAAGGTTTGCTGTGAATACTGGGACCTTGGTGACAGAATTAGGCAGAGAATATGATTCTAAAACTAGTCAGCAGCAAACCAGTTAAAACCCGACACTTTAAACCCCAGAAATGAAAAAAGAAAGCCCTGAGTTGCAGAAGAGATTACTCCTTGGTTATCAATGGTGAAAAAGGAGAGTTTGAGGCTTCTTTAACAGCTACATTGAACATGCATTTGGTGTAAGTGGACTTATTTTCAAGAATGTAACAGAGGCTGGGGTGTTTGATGTGACAAAAGAGAGATGGGCAAACAGACCATCTCATGCTCTAACAGAAGAACAGAGAAGAATCATTCGGGACCACATCAGAAAACTGCCAAAGCAAGAATCACACTATTGCCGAAGCCAAACTAAAAGGCACTATCTTCTGGGCTACAACAGCATCCGTGATGTGTACCGAACCTATGAAGAAATCTGCAAAATCCAAGACCCGCCCATGAGATGTGTGAAGGAGAAGAGTTTCAATAAAATCTTCTGCGAAGAGTTCAATCTTGGATTCTGGAAGCCAAAAAAAGATCAGTGCGCCAAATGTGCAATCCTGAGAAGGGGATGGTGGTGGTTCAACTCAGTTGCAGGGTCATTTGAAACAAAAAGAAGAGTGCAGAGTGGAGAAAGCCAGAATAAAATCTCTTGCATCAGATGATGGTTCAAGAGAAAAGAAGGGTTTGCAATCTGTACAATGCCTCACTCAAACGTCAGTCATTCTATTACCTTCGCAAGGGGTGTTTAAGTTTTGATGGTCCGGGGTTTGCTCCTTGGTGACTGCTGGTGGGTTGTTCTGTTGGCCTTGCTCTGTCGTTTGGTGGTTTGTGTCTGTGGTTGCTGCGGTGGGGTGTTTGGCGCTGTGCCCGCTGTCGCTTGTTGATTTTTTTGGGTCGGCCGCTGAGTTGGTGTGCTTTTGTTGAGATCGCGGGTTCGATTTTGGTGGTTGTTGGCGGCTGGGCGTTTGATGTGTGGTTTGGGGCTTTTGTTGAGTGTTTGGGCTGTGGGGGGTGTGTTGGAGCGTTGCTGGTTGTTTTGCGTTTGGTGCGGGGTCTTGGATTTGCGCTGGGGTTGATTTCGATCTCGCGAGCGAGGCGCGTTGGAGGAGCTTGTTGCTCTGTGCTTGGGCGAGGTCTGGAGATGTGCTCGTTGTCCGGTGTCTCGCTTCGTGTGTTGGAGCGGGTGATGTGGATGCTGGTGGGAGGCGCGGGTGGATGGTTGTGGTTTTTCTGCGACGCAGCAGTGAAGATGAGGATGGAGAGGCTTGGCTCTCCTTGGAAGATGCATCTGGCTGTTGGGTGAGAAGGCTGATGTTGCTTTCTCTTGTTTTCTCGCTCTTCTTGACTGTTGGATATTGTTCTGCTGATTTTTTCTTTTCTTGTTTGGTTTGTGGACCTGTTGATGATGATGTTTTGTTTTTTTGCGTTTTGGAGATTTTGTTTCTGGTTTTGTCTTGTTGTGGTTCTGTCTGCTGTGCTTGGCTTGGTGGTCTTCTGTGGGTGCCTTTCGCTGTCTGTCTCGCGGCGGCTGGTGCGTGGGTGGGCGTGTGCGGCCCTGGTCCTCGGGCTCCTTTGGGTTTGCGCGTTTTGCTATATTTTGCTGGCTGTTTGGGTTGTTGGCTCTTTTTTTTTGCTTGGGCTTTTGTCGCCGCGAAGTTGGGTTGTTCGGAGTGGGAAGGGGGGTTCCTTGGGGTGTTAAAATCCGAGAAACGCAAAATACCCATATCGTTTTTTTTCTGCAGTGCATTTTACCCATATAATTTTTCGATTTCAAAGAAAAAATAGGTAAAAAACGCTAATTTTAGGTGAAAAAGGCCTTTTTATTGCATTTTTGAGCTTTTTACTGTTCAAAACATTCATTTTGACCTCAAAACTTAAGTTAGGAGGCAGTTAGAAGTCATTCTAAAGACATTTTTTTCTTCACTTTTCCAAAATTGGTGGCGGGTTAACCTTTTCTCCCCCCACTTCTTCCCCCTTCTCAGAATTTGGGGAGGTTAAACCCCCCCGTGCCCATGTATGATATATAGCCTTTTTCAAACATCACCTTGCGTTTTCTTTATCTAACCTACACATGACCCGGCCTCAAACTTCTTGCGTTTTTATGTGATGCAAAAAGCCACAGGGACGCCGCTGCTATGTAGTGCCACTATAATCAATTTAAAGTTTAAGATGAAGGTCTGGTTTCTAGAAAAAAAAACTGTTTTTTGCAATGTTAACAAAATTTTACAATGATTTTACCGAGCTTGTAAGAGGAACTAACATCTCTTTATTTTTCTGATCAGCGGTTAAAACAGAAACACCCTCTGCGCTTTCTTTAAATTTTGCTTGAACTGATCTCAGTTCCTGAAGTGATTCAGAGAAAAACCGGACTTCCTAAAAGTGTTAGATTTGTTACAGTTTAAAATTTCATTTTCATATTGAAATTGAAGGATCGGCATCTTAATTAAATAATTGCATTTTTTTCAAACCAGGGATAGGCAAAAAAGAAAAAGGGCAAAAAAGCATAATATATGCAAACAAAACATAGATTTAAAATGGCTTAAAAAATATAGCTTATTTTTAATGTATTTTTATCTTTTTTATCGGGCTGGGGCACCCATTAATAAACTAGGAGGGGGAGTATTTCCGGACCGTGAACAGGTCTGATATTTCTTCTACAAAAATTGTTAAGCGTTAGGACTTCCTAAAAGAGTTAGTTTTGTTTCAATTTAAAATTTCATTTTCATACTTAAATTAAAGGAAGGGCATCCTAATTAAATAATTGCATTTTTTTAAAACCAGGGATAGACAAAAAAGAAAAAAAGGGCAAAAAAGCAAAATATATGTAAACATGTAAACAAGGGGGGGTAGGGTGGGGTCCACCCCCCTGGCCTCGAAATTTTGGGCCTCCCCCCTAGAAAAAAATCAAGGGGGGCACCTCCCCCCCAAATTTTCGAATTTTTTACCCCTGACCCCCTCTATATTTTGAAATCTGACACTCTATATTTTGAAATCTGAGAAATTCTCGAAGAAAATTTTAAGTACTTTTTTTATACTAAATTTTCTTGCAAAAACGTGAATTTTAAACACAAATTCATGTTTTTACACCCTTTTTATACCTTAATATCGCTTTTTATTCAATAAAATGTAGTATTATCCTATAAAAAGAACTATTATTAAAGTTATTATGGTGTAAAACTGTTTTGATTTGGACACCGGACCCCACCTGACCCCCCTCTAGATTTTAAAATTTCGCACCCCGGGTCGACCCCCCCTAAAAAGCTAAGGGGGTTCGACCCTCTCTAGGACCCCCTCCTAGATTTTGAAAAGTCATTTACCCGGGGTAAACACCCCCCTAGCTTTTTGACCGTGTTTATCTATGTATGTAAACAAAATATAGATTTAAAATGGCTTAAAAATAGCGCATATTTTTATGTATTTTTATCCTTTTGATTGTGCTGGGGCACCAATTAATAAACTAAAAGGGGGAGTATTTCCGGACCGTGAACAGGTCTGATATTTCTTCCACAAAAATTGTTAAGCGTTAGAGGTAAACCAAGAAGAGTTTTGCTATAGGGCCCGACCGAATATCCGGTATGGTCCGGTGGATCCGGTATATCTGGCCACTTTTGGATCCAGTCCAGTCCAGCCGGATTTTTTTTTAAACCGGATCTTGGCCGGATCTGCATTTTTTACATGAATATTAATAAAATTAATTTTATTTCATCTTATTTTGATACTCCAAACAAAAATTTTGACTTAATGCTATTATCTCAGGATGGAATAAATGTTTTGACCCAAGGCTATGATGGGTCTTTTTGACCACAAACTCAACTTCGGTCCTCATACAACAACCAACAACAACAAAGCTGTATAAGAAACAACATCATCAAAGCCCTGGCTGGCACCAGCTGGGGCCAAGAAAAATAAACCCTCACCGC
>JASAMX010011299.1:0-38063 GCA_030248175.1 Microlaimidae sp. YZB2_3 | reverse complement strand
ATTGTTTGTAAAGTGCCGAAATTAAATAGATACATTTAATTTCGGCAATTTTCCATTTTTTAAAAAAACTGATTTAATTAAGTAAAAAAACAACTTTCGTACAGTGAAACTTTTCTGACGCAACGTAGTATCGTAAAAGCTTTAAAATGAGCTATCAAACATGAAAATCGGCCCATACGGTGAAAAGTTACATTGGAAAAACGAAAAAGTGCCGAAATTAAATGCACTACCCTAGCATAAATTGCAAAAATTTTGCACTATTAATTATATAAAAAAATGCGCAATTTAAAGTATGTTTTATAGGCACCTTGCACTGGAACTCGGTTTATACATGAAGTATGCAATATACATAAGTGTCACCATAATGGATAATTACCGTATCTCCTACTTATCTTTCGTAGTATGCAGATCAACTGATCGAAAGCGCGCGAAATTTCGATCGGTTGATCTGCATACTACGAAAGATAAGTAGGAGATACGGTAATTATCCATTATGGTGACGCTTATGTATGTTGCATTACTTCATGTATAAACCGAGTTCCAGTGCAAGGTACCTTTTTTGGAGCGAATGGTAGGCATTAAAACAGGGGGGGCACGGCCACTAATAATTGTTTACAGGTTTGTCGATGATGCGTTTTTTTATATAAAAATTATATTTCAAAAAGCGTTTAGGTTTTCTATACCTGTGATAAAATCTAGAAAATAGAAAAGCCCAAAGTTATCAGGTTAACCCAATTTAAAATAGGATTTTTAAATTTTGTCTGTCAAGGCGGGAGTTTATAACAAAACTTTTTTTTTGAAAATATTTAGAAATCGTCCAGAAGAACTTTCAGCGGCGGACGTGGTGGTGTTGAACAATGTGTTTCAATTCTTTTTGCCGCCTCAAGACCAGCAATTGTGCTGGAAATTCATTCAAGGAACAGTAAAAATAGGCTCAGTACTGGTAAGTAAAATTATCTTGTTTTTGCGTAAAGCGTTTTCATGTAGCTGCAGATAGTGAATTAAAATCCAATGGACATTTTATTGGGTTTAACGTTCAATGCATAACACGGAATGGTAAGGTTAACGGCCTTCAAATCTAAAAGGTGAGTTTGTCTAGGACAGCAGCTACCTCGCCATAATTATTGAGTGGTTTTTAATTTTTGGGCGAGTGGGCAAATCCTTCGATAAAACGAGGGGGCATTTCCAGACCGCGCACAGGTCTGTGTAAAACACGGTCACAAACCATTCCTTAATGAATGGTTGGTGGGGTAACCCACCCACCACAAACTTCTAAAATACGGTGCAGTGACATGCGATACATACCCTAATATAGAAGGGGTTTTAAGCATCGGGCGTGTCGACCGGAGTGGGGGGGGGGGGGTCCCCAAAAAAACGAAACCAAAACCCACTTTTTTTCTACGATTTCCCATATCGTTTCATTTGAAGGAAAAATAGGTAAAAAACGCTAATTTTAGGTCAAAAAGCTCTTTTTATTGCATTTTTGAGCTGTTTATTGCTTAAAAAATTTATTTTGACCTCAAAACTTAAGTTTGGAGGCAGTTAGAAGTCATTTTAAAGACATTTTTTTCTTCATTTTTTCAAAATTGGGGGGGTTAACTTTTTCTCCCCCCCTACTTCTAAGTGGGGGGGGGTTAAACCCCCCTTCTCAGAATTTGGGGGGGTGTTAACCCCCCAACCCCCCCGTGCCCATGTATGGTTTTAAGACGGTTCTTCCTATAACCGGTAGCATAGGCGCGTGGGGGCAGAGTGGGGTTACCCCCTTAGCCTCGAAATTTCGGACTCCCCGCTCTTCCCCCTTTAAAAAATCTAGGGGTTCATGCCCTCCCTCTATTTTTTTTTATTTTGACACTCTATCCTACTTACCCCTTCTTGAATTCTAAATCACCACCTTTCCAGTCAAATTTTGGGTATAAACCTGGGTCATAATTTACTGTCACAAATAAGATTTGGTAGTAAAATACACTACTTTTGTATTTTTTCTTAAATACACTACTTTTCTATCCTTTTTATTAATTTTTCATTTAAAATCGAAGTCTTCAAAAATGACTTCTAGCCAAAGGTGAGAAATGGGGGGGGAGGCTAGGGTCCACCTCTAGCCTTGAAATTTTGGGGGCTCCTTTGACCAAAATCAGAGGAGCTTCCCCCAAATTTCCAAATTTTTACCCCTGTTTCCCCCTCTAGAATTTGAAATCTGACCCTTTCCCCCCTCCCCCCTTGAGAAAATTTCAAGTACTTGTTTAATACTAAATTTTGTTTTAAAAACGTAAATTTTTAACACAAATTCCTGTTTTTACACGCTGTTTTACAGACCTGTGCACTGCCCCCCCGGGGTTAAAACGGGGGAGGGGGGCAATTCCAAAATGGGGGGGCACGGGGGGCAGTAAAACGGGGGGCAAGCAGGGGGGAAAGAAAAAAAAAGGAGAAAAAAAGAGAAAAAAAGAAAGGAAAAGGGAAAAAAAGGGACAAAAAAAGCGGAAATAAGGTAAAATTAGGTCTAAAATGGCTTAAAATATATTGAAATAGGCTAAAAACTGCAAAAAATTCGCGATGATGGCGTCATCATAGGTCAAAAATGGCGTCGTATTTTTAGGGTACTTTTTCATTTTTTGGCGGGGGGGGGGCAAATCCTCCAATAAAACGGGGGGGGCATTTTCAGGTCTGCTGTTTTATACCAGAATATCGCTTACTATTCAATAAAATGTAGTATTATTCTATAAAAAAACAAGTATTCAAGTCATTATAGTTAAAAACTATTTTGGTCCAAACCAGACACCCGGACCCCACCTGACTCCCCTCTAGATTTCAAAATTTCGCACCCCGGGTCGACGCCCCTAAAAAAATTAAGAACGAATGCCCTTATTGCAGGGGCAAACCTCATGAAGTCAAACACCTATTTGTAAGCCCTCAACATTCAACGGCGCTCAAATTAGAAGAGATTAATGGAAAAACCCATAGATTACCTAAAGCAATGGCTATGAACAACAACAACCCCCCTAAAAAGCTAGGGTGGTCCGAACGGACCCCCTCCTAAAATTCAAAATGCGATTTACTCAGGATATCCACCCCTCTAGCTCGCGGGACCGTGCTCACCTATGCTTCTGGCTATATCCAAACTTTAGTTTTATGGTCAAAATGAGTGTTTTAAGCAAAAAAAAAATGAAAAATTCAATAAAAAATGACTTTTTGACCTAAAAATTAGTGTTTTACCTATTTTCCCCTCAAAATCGAAAAACTATATTGAGTAAAACTCAGCCTGGACAAAATAAAATGCGTTGCTCGGATTTTTTCCCTTCTAAATCCGGGTTTAACAAGCCTTTTCCCGTTCCAGGCCAACTGGCCCATAACAATCAAGCCATTCTCAAAGATTGAACCCCGCGCGCCCATTTATACGCGCTTTGAAGCGTTTTTGTGTAAAAAATTGTCGTATTTCAGCTGACGAACCCCAGTTTGGAAACACTGACCGGTCACTTGCAGCTGGGCTTTTCCCTGGCGGACTGGGTGGACCCGGTCGACTGCCGGCAAACGGCAGCCAAACACGCCGGGACCGATTCGGACTTGTTCGAAGATTTGAAAGATATTTGCATATATCAGGTAAAATAACGACTATGGGCTGAATAAACTTTCGAGAATAATGTTTTCAATGGAATGTTCTTGGTATTAAAGAACACGATGTTGTAAGTCATTTTGTAGTGTGAAGTAGCGAGAGACGTTGGTTGAAAGTTAAAAAAGAACGGAGAATACGTTGGATTGGACTACCAAAATTAATTATTGTTCCTAAGATCATGCGGTACACTACTTACACCAATAAATTACTGTCGTTTTCAAAATTGTTATTTTCTTGCGATATGATAAATTGATTTTGTTCATTGTTTAAAATATTTTGGAAGATAGTTTATTAATATGCTTGTTTATTGTTATCATTACTTTTGATAAATAAATTTATTCTGAATTAAAAAAACAACAATTTTTGTACAAAATACATTTATTATAGAACTGAGACCTATTTTAAAGAGGTTTTTGTAAAAAAAAGAAAAACCGACAAAAAATGTTCCTATCCCTCCTGTTATGGTTTGCCAACAGCCAATGCTTCCTTCAGGATTGATCTTGACCGTCCGGCAGGCTCCAGAGTTTCGGCGATTAAAAACAAAGCGAACTCCGGATCTCTACCTCCACCTTTTAAATGAGCGATTTCGAACTTATAAGCTTTAAATTATTTTAATTGCTTTTTCAAGGCTATTTTTTAACGTAAAATTCATTATTTTCAAAAATTTGCTTACACATTGATTATGGTATTACTCTTAAAAATGACACAAAAATAAATGCGGAGCTCCGGGAACACTAATTTGAGCTTGAACACTGCGTTATTCCAGTAAATTCGGTGAACACTTGCACTCTGTATAGCATGAATAGCAGTGCTGGCAAAAGAATTTAGCATGAAAACAAAAGAAAAATAACGTGACTGCATTATTGTTTAGACACATTCACTGCCCTAAGGTTCAAATAAATACAGTCGAATGTTCTAATTAAGATTTTTTTATTATAAATGGTAGTCTTTTTTTGCAAAAGAAGTATATTGAAACGGTGTTATTTTCGAAAATGATTATTTTTTCTGGGGGCACTAATTATGGCACGCCCTAGCAAGGGCTGTAAACGTGTCTGAATAATAAAATAAAGTTTTTTTTTCTTTTATTTTTTTATGTTATTTATTTTTAAATCTACAGTCTTCGTAAGTAGGCGTTTTATTATGGTTATTTATTAGACATTAATGGATATTATTAAAATAATCATAAGTCAATTAACATTTTGATTAACAAATAACATTTTAAATCAATGATAAATCTTAATAAAAAATGTTTCAATTAAAAACGGGAGAGAGTGAAACAAGTCAAATTACTTCATCTTAATTCAGACTAGTCTTCTGAACACGCATTACGCTCTTTGAAGTGATTAAAATAAAGTTGGTGGGCCTATCTAAAACTGGTAAAAAATAGGCCTCTGACCTGTTTCAGAATACAACAAACTTTAAAAGTACAAATTAACAACATTATTAAAACGCTTATAAATCAATCTTGTTTGGAGCCGGAAGGATTAGATTTAGGCAACCGTTTCAAAACTTCTTTCGCTATTTTTCTAAATGCCGCTGCCTAAAAGACAAAAATATTCTTCAAGAAACAATTTACATTGGGAAAGAAAGCTTAGAGCTGTAAGAATTATGTAAAAAGTTTTTTGACGAATATTATTAAAGACCGCATGGGTTGATTTGTTCTATTGACTTATAGTACACAACTCCGCACACTTGTAACACTGGTGAAAAGCTTCTAAAAAATGGGAGTTGGGGGTCTTATTATAAGTACAGGAAACGCTAAAA
Organism: Microlaimidae sp. YZB2_3; assembly: GCA_030248175.1. Classification (NCBI taxonomy): domain Eukaryota; kingdom Metazoa; phylum Nematoda; class Chromadorea; order Desmodorida; family Microlaimidae; species Microlaimidae sp. YZB2_3. The sequence goes on along the minus strand of JASAMX010011299.1, from coordinate 32,692 downwards.
ATAAGGTTTTAAGGGATAGGCACATTGAACTGAAACTTAAAATAAACATAAGTAGGGTAACTGACTTAATTTCGGCCACCTTTTTTTATTTTTTTGGATAAGTTTTTTCTGGTTTTTTCAATCAAGCCAAAATTTGGCCTAAAAATCAAACAATACCTATATTTGTTATTCCAGTGCAAAATTTGAATATTTCTGTTACACTTAAAAATCAGTGAGGGTTTAAACTTTTTTTTTAAGGTGGCCGAAATTAAGGCGCGTGCCATTTATTTCGGCCACCTACAAAAAACTGGCCATAACTATTGCTTAAACTAACAATAAAAATTTCTAAAGGTTGCAAATTTATCCTTAGGTATTGTTCTTGGTACATATAACTTAATTTTTGCCCGCTTGCAAACTTTAATAGTTATTAGCAAGACTTTAAATAATTATGTCAAAACCTTAAAAAAACAAGTTTTAATAACACGTGTTTTTTGTTGAAAATTTTTTTGGTGAAAAAAACTATTTCAGCATAAAATGGATTTTGTTACAGCCAACCAACTTTAAAGAAAGCATGGTAAAAATTTTATTCCATTCCATTAAGTTTTTTTATATTTTTAACCCAAAAACAGCAAAAAAACAAAATCCGCCTTAATTTCGGCCACCTTTTAGGTTTAAAAAAAAAAACAAAAAAAACTCCTAAAACACAAAAAAACGATTAGACAAACCAAAATTGTCAACTTTAAGGATAAACAAGACGTTACAAAAGTTAAGCAGGGGTATAATTCCACACCAACCCTTGCCTATCTCTGATATTTCATATCTGACTGCATCCCTCCGCCAAGAAAATAACTTTTTTTACGCATTTGAATATTTTTTGAGAAATTTCTACCGGTCTATTGATGTAAACGGAGAGTTAAATAACTTTAACCCGCACAGATATTCTCTACGTTATCCTTTTGACTGCATCCCTCCGCCAAGGGAAATAACCTGACATTTTAATTTACTTTACACAATATTTTGAAGCATTGGTATTCATATCGTGGTAAGCGATCGGTTGGGTAAGGAAACCATTTTGAAACTGATTTTTGGTATATTCACTGAGACCTGTGCGAGGTCTGGAAATGCCCCCCCCGGTTTTATTGGAGAATTAGCCCCCCCCCTTCCCCGCCAAAAAATGAAAAATACCCCAAAATTATGACGTTATTTTTGACCTATGATGACGCCATCATCGCAATTTTTTTGCATTTTTAGCCTATTTTAATGTTTTTTAAGCCATTTTAGACCTACTTTTACCTTATTTTCGCTTTTTTGTCCCTTTTCCCTTTTTTTTTCTCATTTTTTCCCCTTTTTTTTCTTTCTCCCCTGTTTGCCCCCCCGTTTTGGAATTGCTACCCCCCCCCCCAATAAAACCCCGGGGGGGGGGAGCACAGGTCTGTTCACTATATGACTATTCACCATAGGTGAGCAAGGGTGGGGCGTGGGGGGTTACACGACTCCCCAAAAATCCTGATTTTAGCCGCCAACCCCCCTCCTAAAATCTGGGGGTACCCCTGACACGTGACACCCCCCCCCTAAAATTTGGAGGGTCCTAGTTCCTAGTACTAAAACCGCTAAAAACGGGCTATTTGAGGCATACCCCAAAAAATTTTTTTTTGAGATCCTTGATTGAAGATGTTTTGATGCTTTAATTAAGGAATTTTAAAAACTAAGTAAATAATAATAGAGAAATAAGTTTTTTGTTTTCAATCTTGAATTTAAAAGTTTTTTTCTCACACAAAAAAACAAAATCAAGAAACACCAAAAAAAAATTAAAACTGAAATTAAATTTCTATTTTTGTTCTAAAAAATTATTTTATTAAATTTGACACAGTATAACTTTCTAAATAACCAAACGCGCAAACAAACATAAACAAAAATATTTTTTAAAAGTACAGTAATACCCTTAATTTGTATACGGCAAAAGAATGGCAGCTTTTTGAAGTCTCGGGGTGGCCGAAATTACCGTAAATTGAAAATGCGCAGTTAGTATAATGCATTGGAATCTTCTTTGGAAGAAAACATAAAAATATGAAAACTAACTATTTTGACCACTTAAAAGTGTTTAATTCAGGGTCATAATTTGTCTCAATTCAAATTTGATGCAGTTTAAACACATGCCAAAATTCCAGAAAATCACAAAAATGTGGTTTTTTCAATGGAAATGATAATAATGCCGAAACAAATGAATAAAAAACTTGGCAAAAACATTTTATTTAACATACATCCAGCTATTTCTGTTCTAGCCTTCTTGTGTTTTGAAAAAAATTCAATTTTCTAACACCCTAAATTGGTGGCCGAAATTAAGGCGTGGCCGAAATTAAGTCAGTTACCCTACACGTTTTAAAAAACAGACTTTTTATAATAAACAACAACATATTTATCAGCGGTGTGGTCTTATTAACCCCCCCCAGGTTTCGTCTCGCCTTTCGTCTTTTTAAAAAAAATCATTTGCGTGATGACGGTACTTTCCGTACAGCAGCAATGTTTGTGTGTTCTATATCTTATGTCTATTTTAAGTTTCAGTGCAAGGTGCCTATATCGCATAAAATGGGTATGTGGTCGAATGTCATTTGGGACAACGGCTGATGCGGCTTGTGGAAACTAAAAAGCGCGTATGCGGATGTCTTTGATGTATTTTTTTAACATTTTTTTTATTTTAAAGAAAAATAGGTAGTGAAACGCTAATTTTGGGTTAAAAAACGTTTTTATTGTAATTTTAGTTTTTCATTGCCAAACCAGTCATTAAAAAAAGACCCCAAAAGGTTTCTATAAAAAATTAGGTATTGAGTAACTTTGGAACTAAAAATAAGCAATACAAAAATTCGCTAATGAGAGTTTGAAAATTCACGGATGCGAATGTCCGCCTATGCGGATGTGGCGCATATCCGTACCTAAATTTTTTTTGTCTCCTAATTCAAGCCTTTTTTGAATCCCCCCTCCCTCCAAAAAAACAAACTTTCGAACGCTGCGCACTCTTTACAGAAATGGGTATACTCTCCCTCTTTAATTTTTATCCAGAGCCTTTATATAAAAAAAAGAAACTTTCGAACGCTGCGCACTTATGTTCTAAAGCATTTTTTACAAAAATGGGTATACTCTCCCTCTTTAATTTTTATCCAGGGCCTTTATATACGCGTCTTCAACTCCGTTATGTCGGTCGTTTTAAATTAGCACTCTGCAGTGTCCCAAATAGAACCCTGTTTTTTAAGGTAATTGCCTATTTTATTCCCTTATCGGACCTGATTTTATGCCCTTACCCTTTATTAGGCAATACAAATTACTCTTCTTCAGGGCATGTGTTATTACAGCTAAATGATGCTTTGTTGCCTTTTATAGTTTTCATGTCATTAAATAAATTACGCAAATAATAATTCGATGCGTTAAAAAATAACGCAGGCAGACCTTACCACGGGGTTATCCGGAGCAGATACAACAACGGGTTCGCCTTGATCGGATTTCTGCACTACATCCGGATGCAACGGAACAGTGCCTTAAAATTTTCAGACATTATTAATTATTAGAACTGGACTGCCCAGTATTTTAAGATTAAATAGGGTAGTGCATTTAATTTCGGCACTTTTTTGTTTTTCCGATGTAACTTTTTACTGTATGGACCGATTTTCATGTTTGATAGCCCATTTTGAAGATTTCACGATACTGCGTTGTGTCACAAAAGTTTCACTAGTTTTTACTTAATTAGATCAGTTTTTTTAAAAACGGAAAATTGCCAAAATTAAATGTGTGCATTTAATTTCGGCACTTTACAAACAATCGATTGTTTTTGTTTCTAAGTCAAAAAATCATCATTTTCAAAAATTTAAAAGCCTATCATTATCTCCAGACAGTTTTCTTTAATTTAAGCTTTTACTTGTTGTTCAACGTGTAACTAGCAAAAAGTTACAGCTAAAATTTGGGAAAAAAGTGCATTTAATTTCGGCACTTTTTAAAAGGACCCCCTTAATCGAGTTTAAGTGCAGTGCTATGACCCCTACACATTTCAACGGCCTTTTAACTATTTACAACTAAAATTTAACACCCGACCACTTAATTCAACCCGTTTTTACCTACAACAATATGTGTGCCGAAATTACACTATTTTATTTTATAACGATTGCTCACCACAGACGCAACGTAGAACCACGGGGACTAAAAATTCGGAAAATAGACTAAATTTTACCAAGGCAGTTTAATTTTTAAACCAATTTATTGCGTAATCATGAAATGCCCATGTTCTAAAAACGAGTAACAATTTTATTTTTTATAAATCACACAATTTCACATGAAAATATCATAACATAACAAATAAAAAGCTCACGACAGTCATCCACATATAATTAGCTCCCATTTGAGCTATCAAACGTCGTATTCCGTCCAGGATTACCAAAGATATAGTCCAAAATCAAAAATGCCCAATTGGGAAAAGTGCCGAAATTAAATGCACTACCCTAAACGTAAAAATAATGGGAAACAAAAATTACCAACTTGTTTTTGTCACTTTCTGAGTGACTTGTTTTGTTGTGTTTTTTTTCTTTTGGCGTTTAAAAACTTTCTAGACTTGAGAACAAAGATTTCGCGCTGATGACGTGACAAAAATACAAAAATGACAGGAGAGCATTTTAAGTCTTTAGAAAGTCTTTAGTAAAAATAGGGCGGAACACCGAAGCTCCGGTGAAAATCAACCAAACGTAACTAACTAAAGGTAAACCAAACGTAGTTGCAACAATGTGCTCACGTGAAGATACGCCCACGCATGACTTTCATGCGGAGAAATTGTTTACTTCACACAAGATCAGTAATTTTTAGAAAATTGTTAGTAAAAATTATAAATTTTAAATTAAATGTTAAAGTTTCTCCTGATAGTTTTTACTGCAAAGCGTTAAGTAGTAAACCAATTGTAGAACATAGCAAAAATTATGGTATTTTACTTACATAAAAATTTTATTTTAGAATATCCAACTGACAAAAAATTCGACGAATTGGCAAAAAGCAGAAAACAAATGATGTTTTTGTTTTTAATTTATGTGAATAAAATTTTAAAATTATAAAAAATCTAACAAAAATTATTAACAGGAAAATAAGAATGTGGTTTTGTTTTATGAGGGTTCGATCTCCTCACCTTTGTCAAAGCGACTACGCCTTAACTGGTTGCGCCACGGCAGGTTCAAAAACACATTTATAAACAAATACTCTGTATTGAAACGAATCTAATTTGCTGATAAAGTGACGTCAGATTCTCGTGATTTAAGTGGTTAATTAATGGGGGGCATTTTTTAATCCAACGAACAACTGTTGCAGCCACGTTGGGTTTACTTTTAGTATAAAACATTCATCGCATGTTGGTTTTTGTTAAAAAAATGTACAACTCTGATGCGAAATCAAACAAACGTTTTTAAGCATCATGTTTTGAGGTAGAAGTCCTTGGAGCCTTCAGCAGGGAACTTGGAGTGACGTAACATTTTATGAACTGGAAAGTGAAAAGATGTAAACTCAGAGCCAAAAGTAAAAAAAATGGTTTGGGGTCAGATTTAGGCTGAGATTTAGAATTAAGTCTTAGCAAGTTTATAAGTTCGCTTCCAAGTTTTTCTTTTCCAGCTCCAAACTTCTTATTTTCGGCTCCAAGTTTCAATCTAGATGCTCTCGGCTCCAACAACCCTAATCTGATTTTTATACCTAAAATATCGACACCAACTTCTGTTGACATTTCTCGGATTTTTTCATTTGATCCAAATATTCTGGTTTCTTTGCTGCAATGAGGGCACACAAACGAACTCATGTTTTCTACCAAACCTATATCAAAATACTTGCGTTATGTTAATGTGACTCATGAAACTATTTCTTTTACAAAAACTTTTAGGATTTTTTATGGGGAATTTTGAATTGCACTTTAAAATGTCGATTGTCTATGCAAATTTTTATTTTTTATAGTTTACTATTAAATCAAATATTAGAAGTTTCTAACCTGAAAACACCTAAAAATATACCTAAAACCGGAACATTCACTTTTCTAAACATTTCGGTTCCTTTTCTAGCATCTAGCAAGGCAACTTCTTGACTGGTAGACACAATGACCACTCCTAAAAATCAAAAAAAGTAAAGTATATAATTATTTCAAGATTAAAACTTAACAAAAAATTAATACTTTATTTTATAGCATAAGTAAATTTTGCGTACATTACAACAATCTGTTACGAAAATTTACGCCTCAATGGCCTCATAATTTTGATTATCCCACAATGTTTGCGGCGTTCGTCACGTTATGTTAAAAATGCAGCTTTTAAGTGATCAGGCTCGTGATTACTATATTTTACTTCATTGATTTTTAAGTTTTCCCTCAAAATTTAACATAATGCAATTCCTAAAAGCATTTTTAACAGAAAGGAGTTTACACCGGAATGACAAGTGACAACGCGTTCACACCGCAACGAAAACTGAAGTGTAATAGCTGACAAGCACTTATTATTACTATTAAATTAGTATAGCTTTTACTGTCGAAAAGAAATAGGATAACTGACTAAAATTCGGCCAGTCTTGTTGTCTTTTTCCAGCAATCAGAGTTTCGTTCAACTCTGGTCGTTTCCATCCCGCAGGCTCCTCGCCTTGCTCACTCCCTCTTCCCACTCTCAGAGGAGATCAGCCCTGGTCCCAAGGTCGTGTTAATGTTTGTTGTGCATGTGAAAAGATGTTGTGTTGCGTGTGTTTGTGTTTTGCATAGCGGGCAGTTTAGTGATGTGTATTGTGTGGGATTGATTTTGTGTAGGTAAGAGGAAAGGAGATTTCACCGCCTTGAGTTGGGCGAAGGTTCTAGTTCTCCTGACCCAGTTCGGCCAGTCTTCATTTCGACCACCGGTTGTAATTTTTGTCATGCGCAAAGGTATGTAATCAACTGCGTATCACATCTATTGATTTTAAATTATTTACATAATTTTGCCTGTGGCTAATTTTGCACAATGATCAAAGGCTGAACTTAACGCTGGTTAAATTCAAATCAGGTACTCTAAAAATTTCTTATTAAAAACGACTTTTATACAGTCGGCGATGGCAATAGGCAAAATTACCGTTAACGAATCAAATCTTTTTGTAGCCTTATTAGGCCGATTATGAGTGCCTAAACCCATTTAACCGCCCAAAAGGCTATTATAAACACTGTTGCTGGGATCAAGATTCCCCATACCTCTCTTCCTTCTGGCGGCAGCGCGAAAGAAAAGAAGAATTTGAAACTCTGCCTCTTCAGCCAATAGAAACCAAATAAAAATTAATTACCGTCAACAGGAATGTTCTGCGTTATTGTGAGTTGAGTATCCCCGGTACCGGGCGGCATGTCCACGATCAGGTAGTCCATGGCGCCCCAGGCCACTTGGCGCAGAAACTGCTGGATGGCCGAGGTCACCATCAACCCGCGCCAAACCGTCGGATTTTTGTCACTCACCAGAAAACCGATCGACATGCTAAAGAAAAAATATGTCAAAACATAAATAAATTTAATATTAAAATAAATTAATAATAATAATAAATCAAATATAGGGTAATACATGTAATTTCGGCACTTTTTGGACAATTTTAAAACCGTTTTTTGCCCATAACTTTTTTCAGCTTTGTTTGATCAAAAAGTTTTATATTAGAAAGTTGTTTTTTTTATTCTGAACACACTGATATGCATAACAATTAACATCTACTTAAATTGTGCATGTGAGAATTTTTTAAACATTTGTTCACAAGTTTAGTGTAAAGTCATACATTCTCTTGTGTTATTCTGATATAATACATCCAGGTTATTTAAAATATAACCGAATTATAATTGTATATAAACCAATTATAATTGTACGGTTATGACGGTTTTAAACAAAAATAACAACGCAGCATTTTTTTATATTCCACCTTTTCACAAAATATACACAAATTAACCAAATTTAGCTCCTAAAAATTTCCATTTGGGTTCCAAATTAAGTAATTTAATAAATAATCATTAAAATAAGGGTTTTGATGTTTATTATTAATCCATTTTGTTAAACATTTTGATTGGTTTTGCTGTTAAATAGTCGATTGAATATACTGCTTTCGTTATAGTTATCGAGATCAGCTGGATTTTTTCTTTCACAAAGAATTTTAGAGTTTATAATTTAGCAACTAAAATTCAAAATTTTAAAAATCTAAAAGTTAACCTTGTCGCAAAATAATATGTTTCGTTCAAATAATGTGTTTTTTTTTTACAAAATACAATCCCACATTTTTTGTTTTAAAAGTATTTCGGCAAATGAATGCATGGAATTTATTCAAACAACTTTTTTTAATGCTATGCTACCTGTAAATTTTAATACTACAGAATTTTAATCAATTACCATTTAATGCCATAGTTTTCCAGCGGTATCATATTCTTTTCTAAATATAACAATAGTATCTAATCAAAGATGATCAAACTACAGTATGAAATGAAACCCAGTGGTTTTTAAACCATAGATAACTACATAGATGTTTTTTTTGGGGAGGACATGGGGGTCCACGGTCCTAGAGTCAAAATTTTGGACCCCCCTAGAAAAAACTCCAGGCCCCTCCTCCCCCCAAACCTCGAGAGCGGTCCGGCCTGACCCCCCCTAGCTAGGCTGACCCCCCTCCCCCCTCCCGACCTTTGATTAACCATACCAGGAATGCATAAGAGTAGGGAATGTCCGACTGTGTGTTAAACTTTTGTTCAAATTGTAGGTAGATTATTCCACAGTGTTGATTTTTTATCACGTGGAAATAAAAATTTGCGAACGCAAAACTCCTAGATGAAGTTTTTCAACATACTACACTGTTGAAAAATTCAAATTAGTCAAAATATTCGATTTTTTAACATATAAAATCATTTATACGTCCGATGCAACAAAAAACCTAGAATATTTGACAACATTACGTGAAAAAAACCTCTGCTGAGTATTTTACGTTCACGGATTTTTGCAGTTCGAAGTTTGCAAAATGAAAAATTGTAAACGCAAAATGCATACAAATTTTTTTACATAATACTGTGGAATAATTCAAATTATTCAAGATATTTGATGTTTTAACATGTAAAATAATTTATACATTGGATTCAACGAAAGTGGTGAATATTTGACAACGTCACGTGAAAAAAAACATCATCACAGTGTTATACGTGTGCAGTTTTTTTGTTTGCAAGAATTGCGGTTCTCATGTAGAATAATCTACAGTATACGTAGAAAAATTGTCACGTAGATTTTTCAACAAATTGTAGATTAATCCACAACGCGTTGTGGATTTTTTTACATGATAAAAAATTTACACCGTGGAATAATCTACCTATAATTTGAACAACTGTTTAACACACAGTCGGACATTCTCTACTCTTATGCATTCTTGACCATACCCGACCCGAAGTGTGATTAACCATAAATAAATTATTCGCGTTTCATTATCGCATTGTTTTGTTGCTGCATGAGCCAAATGAAAATTATCTCTCCTAGGCAGATTATGCAAAGGGTGGATAAGCCAAGATAAGCCAGGAAGAAGCGAAAACAATTTCACCCATTTTAGTTCATTATCGCTTTGTGGAATCGATGAGTTGTAAGAAAATAAGCGTTCATCCAGGTAGGCAGGTGTCTATAAAATTTTATTAGGCTTGCAACCTCAATTAAGCATACATATAGTGCTTTTGATTTGTCGCATTACTGCACGATATTTAAAATTTAATTAAATTCACTTTAAAAATGATTAAGACTGGCGACAGAACTTGAACTTTAAAACATTATCCCAAATATGGCACTACAAATTAATACCGTAAATAAATCAGAGTGTAGCTTAGCTTAGACTTATGTTTATCAGTTAAAAGTCTAAGAAACAATGTTTATAAATGACACCATCACTTCGGCCGTTACAGAAAAATAATCTGGTTCACAAAAAACCCACATATTTTTTATTATTAGTTGGTAAAAAACATTTTTTATAAAGCTATTAGCACAAAACTTTTTAAGTATTTCTTAAAAATTTAAACACGTTTAAAACGGCAATTTTAATGTTATTAGGGTTTGATTGCGGACAGTTTTCGTGTTTTGTTTCACTAAACATTTAGCTCACAGGTCCCGTGTTTATCATATATTGGACACATAGAGCTCTTTGGGTGTTCGAAATTGATACAACACTTGTGCAGTTTTTAGGGGTTTCTTAGAAATAAATGTTTCTTCGGGGGTGACCACGGGGGAAAAGGAGAAAGGGGCAAAAAATTATTTCTGGTTTTAAAATATTTTTTCTCTCAAAAACACGACTACCAAAACTTATAATAAGTTTACTAGTATTATGATAACTACTTAATTGTGATTACTTAATGAATTGTAATTACTTAAAGTAATAACTATTTAACCACCAGGATTTTGGCTAACTACCTACTTTCTTGTCTAAAAGTAGTTAACTACGACTACCTACTTTCAAAAAATAAGGTAGTTAATACAAGTAGTTAGCAAAGTAGTTAAAAAGTTGGCAGAAAGTAGTAGGTAGTGAAGTTGAAGTAGGCAGGCAAGTAGTTAGTGTGTTTACACAAACAATCAATATCTGCGGGGCGATATTACGTAAAACTCACAGCTGTTTCAAATAAAATGTGACAACGTGTACAGTAATCTACAGTAATTTGCACGTGCTGAGAGCCTTCAATAAAAATCCATGTTTCGCCATTTAACTGTTATTTTATACACAAAGTGCTTTATCCCGGTAAGGACGGCTCTTGAACCTGCTTCCCTACGACTGGAGGCAGGTAGGAGGCAGGTAAAACTGCCTCGGAGGCAGGTAGGAGACAGGTGGCCCTGCTTCCTATGTTGAAGCATATACAGGTTAGGAGGCAGGTAGAAGGCAGCCAAAACTGTTTCGGAGGCAGGTAGGAGGCAGCAAAGTTTCCGATGGAGGCAGGTAGGAGGCAGGTAAAAACCGTTTTTCCCAACTCAGGCACCCCGTCCTTACCAGGTTATAGTTTATGAACCTAATAAAAACCTTAACGTTTAGATATATTTGCGAGCTCTAACAACCCATCAGCACCGTTATACAATAAAGTGGGTGAAAGATACAAAACTTTTTTAAATAAGTTTGCAAAACACGTCAGCAAACCATGTTAACTTAACAATAAATTATTTTTTGTAAACAACTTCTTAAATTTAAAATATGTCATATTATCTGTCCAGCAGTCTTGTAAATATTCAGAACTGGGAGAAATGGCAGAAAATATGTAAATTGTTGATTTTTTTAGTTTTTTTGTTCTTTTTGTCCTTTTTATATAAATATTTTGTTTTTTTAGTGATAGTAGTGTTTTATTGTTTATTTAATGATTTATTTCTTTTTTTTTAATTCTTCTCCCTTGACCCCAATTTCTAAAAATTAAATAAAGGATTTCCTCTTCATGGTCTACCGAGGTTCTCAGGGTGGGAGGGGGGGGGGGGGGGAGGGGGGGATAGAAAGTTAGGGGAAGGTTGGGGGCACCGCCCCCCACCCCCCCCCGGGGGGTCGGGGGGGTGGGAGCGCCCCCCAATTTTTAGAGGAGGTTAAAAAGGAGGGATAATGTTGGTTAAGAGCTTATTATATTTTTTGTCCTAAGTGTATCTTCTGTTTTTTTCGGTGGTAAAATGATGTCTTGTAGTTAATTTTTCGAGCAAATAGGGGGAGCGTCTGTATCTCAAAAAAGGGTCTTAGGGAGACCTAGAACCCCTGGTTACCCCCCATGTTAACCAAAGGCAATCTGGAAGCATCTCAACTGCATGTTTTTTTACGGTACTACCTATATGAAAAAAATCCGAGCCAATGCTAGAGGCGGCTGGAAAAATTAGGGGGGGGGGGGTACATATCTCCCCATATGATATTGTTTGTTTTTCTCTGTGTGTTGTCTTTTTCTTGTATAAAATAATGTTATTAAATTTGAAATAACATTAGCGTTAGGCAAGATAAATAGCGAGATATATGTATGTATTACGGGTGTCATTAGTACTAAAGCTAAGGCTAAAGTGCTTTAGTACTAAAGGGTTTTTTGGGCTTAGTACTAAAGCTAAGGCGCGGCTAAACTGAAATTAGCTGGCAAAAGCTCGGCAAAAGGTATGGACCCGGCAAAACGTTAGCTTTTGCCAAGAAAATGATAAATCACTAAAAAATCTTAATGTTCCCACCAAACCAAAAACATGGTTATTTAATGAAAATTGATATTAGTGAAAAAAGGAGGTAAGGTGGGGTCCACCTCGACCCCCCCCCCTTTTTTAACCTTGAAAATTTCGGACCCCCCTAAACAAAAATAGAGTTCTTATCAACAAATTCTCCAATTTTTTAAACTGACTCCCCTCCAAATTTTAAATCAGACACTTCTAAAATATTTTCTTTTGAAAACCAGACACACCCTGACCCTCTTTAAGATTTCAAAATTTTTCATCTTGGGCCTACCCCTCTAGAAAGCCAGCGAGTATGGAAGAACACCCTAGAACCTCTCTCCCAGAATTCAAGATGCAATTTATCCCGGGTAACCAACCACCCCAACCCCTCCCTCCTCCCTTAGCTGTTAAAACTATGCTCACCTCACTTGAATATACTATTTTTCATCTAAAAGTAACATAAGTGAGTTATTTGAACAATAATACTAAATAAAAAAACCAAATGGAGCTTTGGTATTCTGTGAGTATGCGGTTTTACTTTTTTGTGTTTTTTTTATTATTCTACTTATTTTTGTTTAAACATTAAAAAAGACCATTTTTTTCGCTTTTTTGAAGCATCTTTTTGAGTTTCTAAATGCTTAATATTAAAATAATCTCATTTTTATTATTTCATGTGGACATTTTCTAAAACTTATTATGCATTAAGGGCGGTTTTTTTAATAAAAATGTTGGTTATATGTTTTGTTGCTTTAGATATTTATTCCAAAAAAATATTCTTGATAGTTAACAATTTTTGATGACTATTTACATTTAAGATAAACATTGCAATAAACGATGGTCAAAACCCTCCCATTTAAACGGAAGTTGTTCAGTGTTAAATATCTTCACATAGTTGTGATGTTATAGAATCACTTTTAGCCAACTAGCGCTTAGGAAAAAAAGAGATTTTTTTTCAAGCGCTAATTTGCTAAAACAGCTCCTCCCACAACCATTTCCACAGATCAAAACATTTATGACGTATCACAAATACTATATGACATTTTGAACGTCCTTAAAATTTTGACGTGTACAAAACAAAACCAACTTTAAAACTATAAAATTAACCCTAAAATAATATTTTTTTAAAAAAATAAAATTAAAATCTAATGGAATAAACAAAAAACCATCTTTAATGTTGAGTTTTTTACTGTAAACTTAACAATGTAATGCTAAGTATTACCTTAAAACAGGGACAATATTTAAAATTTACGAATATGTCCATATTTGTCAGTTTGGCAAAAGCTAAGGCTAAAGTGCTTTAGTACTAAGCCTTTTTTGGGCTTAGTACTAAAGCTAAGGCTAAACGATTTTTGAACCTTTAGTACTAAAGCTAAGGCGCGGCTAAAATGAAATTTCCCGGCAATGCACACCCGTAGTGCGCTGGAAAGGGGGGCGGTCGGGGGAGGGGAGGAGGAATTTTTTGTTTTTTGGGGGCGTTTGTTGTGGTTATGTTGTTTTTTTAGGTTGTTGGCGAGGGGATAGGGGGGGGGGGGGAAAATTTATATTTTTTGCCCCTAATACCCCCCCTACTTCTCATCTTCCTTTTTTGTTGCTACCGCGGAATATATTCCGTTTTTTTTTTTTTTTCGGCCTATTTCCCCCAATAAGGGTTGCAACAACAGCCGACGGGGTCTTCATTTCTCCTCTGTTTGTTTCTAACTTCCGTATTTTTTTGTTGGTTTTTTTAAAAAAAAATGATGTACAAAACATAATTTTTTTTAAATATTATCGTTTTTATGTTGTTTGTTTATGCATTTATAGCTAAAAACTTATGGAGGGAGGGGAAGGGGGGAAGAAAGGGGGAGGATTGTTTTGGGGGGGTATTGTGGTGCTAAGGTGTTTTTTATGGTGGGGGAAGAGGATGGGGGGGGGGGGGAAATTTTAATTTTTAGCCTCTAAACCCCAAAAGATTTTCTTTTGGATAAGGCGAAAATGAATTCTTGATTTTTGGGTGACTCGCAAGGGTAAGAGGCGGGTCAATTTCTCGTCTTGAACTGGACTTTTTTTTAGAAAACAGGGTTAAACATTTTATTTATTCGTCGTTTGTTGTTTGTTATGTATATCTAGCTAATTATATAAAAAAAGTTACAATTGTGTGTTTAAACCAAAAGTGTTCAAACCGACGTAGGACAGGTTTTTGGGTTGTTATAATTGCATAAATGAAAACAAACAAAAAACAGTTAAAATATTTAAAAAAACACAAAAATTTTCAATAGGCACTAAGTTATTAGGGTAATTGCGTATAGCAAAGATAACAGGCGGTGGCCGAATTTGTGTCAATTACCCTAATAACTTAGTGCCTATTGAAAATTTTTGTGTTTTTTAAAATATTTTAACTGTTTTTATCTTCAGTTATCTTCAGCTTGAACTTCGAGTTAAAAGTTTTTCAAAACATACACAACGTACGCTGATCAGCTTGAACTGGCCCCACTGCAGTCAGATTCATCATTTTCGGAATGGACGGACCGTACAAATCTGCGTCCAATAATCCAACTGATTTTTTCTAAAGCTACTGCTTTAATATTACAAGCCCTAGTCCGGTTATTATGTGGTTTTAAATTATTGGTTGAGTACAAAAAAACATTTTTTAACACTAAAAAATAAATTAATTAACATTCATCCAAATTTGTATTGTGGATTATTTTGTCAGTTTTTCTTCCACTTAGTAGTCGGTGTAATTCAGGTAGTTTCTTCTCACACTAAGAATTACTAAACCAATAACTCTACCTGACACATATCAGACCTGTGCACTGCCCCCCAGGGTTTAAACGGGGGGTGGGCAATTCCAAAACGGGGGGAGGGCACGGGGGGCAACTTTTTTGAAACGGGGGGCAATAAAACGGGGGGGGGGGTAAGCAGGGGGATGGAAAAGGGAAAAAAGGAGAAAAAAAGAAGGGAAAAGAGGAAAAAGGGACAAAAAAAGCGAAAATAAGGTAAAAATAGTTCTGAAATGGCTTAAAATACATTGATATAGGCTAAAAACTGCAAAAAATTGCGATGATGGCGTCATCATAGGTCAAAAATGGCGTCATAATATTAGGATACTTTTTCATTTTTTGGCGGGGGAGGGCAATAAAACGGGGGTGGGCAAATCCTCCAAAAAAACGGGGGACATTTCCAGACCGTGCACAGGTCTGCACATATATAACACTAAACAGTGTTGCTGCTGTAGAAGGTTAGCAAAGGTACCTTTTCATGAGCAAGGGGGAAGGCAGGGTAATATTTACACTAATGAACAACTATGATTCAAAACTTTATTTATAAATATATAATTACTCCACAAATCGACTATTGTTGCCCTTGCCGGCTAGCCTACTAGCAAGATATTTATACTCACTTAAATGTTATTTTATTTTCCAGTAAGCGGCATTTTTGCAGATTATAGCATTTTAATAGTACAGCGAAACATTGGATCCAGCAAAAAACACCTGCAAAAAAGAGCAGTGGTTCCATTTTCTACAGCACTATGCAAGGCAGAAAAATTTTATGCACAATAAAGGACAGAAAACCTTAGATTTTTGGGCGATTGACTTAATTATTAATAAACTGTAATGAATTGTAGCTGTGGGTATCGGCAGTTATATAGATCTAGACCCAAAACTTTGTATTTAAATATAACTGCAGCCATGGGCTAAATTAAGTTGTTTTTTTTTTACTTATTAAAATTATTTATATCTTTTCAAAAATCAAAAAATACCAAAATAAAACAAAAGTTCATTATACAAATGTTATTATTTTAAATTATAACGATAAAGGCTTACCTTATCCTGCTGTGAAATAGCCAGTGCTAAGTTGACAGCGGTGGTGGATTTTCCCACTCCGCCTTTCCCAGACGCAACCAAAATAACCTGCTTTACCCCAGCGATCGCAAACTTTTTCGGCAAGCTTTTGGCAGCGGCTCCTGCCATCTGAAAATATTACCGTTAAATCCAATGATCATAACTCCTGTGACTCTTTTTTGAAAACTAAGTTTTATGAGTTATGGAGAGACCGGATTTCTGGTTACTGGTATTCAAATTTTAAAATTGAAAAATATTAAGTTTCATATGGATAAATTTGCATGACTTATATAAATCAAAATCAATAAAAATGTTTTCAAAAGAATTTGTATAAAAAAAAAACAAAAAATATTAAAATGTACATTAATTTTTGGCTAAAATGCAGTTACATTTTTCTTTCTATACAGATGAAGACGGTCACTAAGATAAGACCTTTGGGCGAACCCCGCAGCGGTTGCTGATCTCCTCCGAGAGTGGGAAGAGGGGGTGAGCAAGGCGAGGAGCGTGCCAGACGGAACGAACCAGGGTTGAACGAATCCCTGGTTGCTGGCAATTGGCAAAGGACAACAACGGTCACCAAGTAGGGGTTAAAAAATACTAAATTTTTTTAATTTAATAAAATACCAATAAAATAACTGTGATAAAAATCAAATCGAATTGAATACCATTAAAATATTTTCTAAAATTTCTAATTAAACAAATATAAAATAAATACCAATTGGGTTTTACTTTGGCTTTTTTTTTCAAAAAAATACCAATACTTTTAGATTTTTCTTCAAACTAAAACGTAAGTACTGCGAAAAATAGCAAAAATATAAAATCTTAACCCGTCATAAAACATTTAAATTAAAATTTTTATTTAAAAAAGAACATAATTAAAATTATTGATTCCGATCGTTATTCACACTGTTTTGTATGAGTTGTCTTGTGATAACTAAAAACATTCAAATTACTAAATTAGAAATTACTGTTATGTAGAATTTATTCTTTTCACTGTTTTCTAAATTTAAATATGGTCTGCGGTTACATACCTACTATGCCACGCAGTTTGTAGCCTGGGGTCAGATCGTTGAGTTAACCGATGGTTGTTAGCTTAAAGCTACTAGATTTGAAACAATTTTGTAATATGCATACAATTAAAGATTATTGTTTAATTATATTTGGCTGATTTCTCAGCTGATGAGAGACATGAGCTGACTAATTAAAACTTTGCAGTTAAAATGTTTTAAAAAACTATAGGCAAATAAAATCTATAAATAAAATAACGAAACTTGATAATTACACTATTGAATCGACAATTTAATAACAAAACTATTAAAAATTTTTAACAAAAGCGGTTTAATAATAAAAATCAAAACCTGTATTTTAATAAATATTTATCAAAATTTAAAATTTGGAACACAAATGCAAGTGTTTTAAGGGCTAAAGTTGGTTAATTTTTGTATATTTTGTAAAAAGATGGAATTAAAAAAATTTTGCCTTCTTATTGTTTTTAAAAAAAACGTCATAACCACACAATGTTCATAATGGTCCCCTCATGTCTGCATACTAACTTTCGACGTCAGCCAGATATAATTCAACCATAGATAAAGTTTAGAGTAATTTTTAAATTTAGCTTCGGTTTAGAAAAACTTAGCTTAGGCTTAAAAGAAAGTTTTGGAGGAAAAAGTGCGGAAGTATTTTCTTCTGCAGTCACTTCTGTAAGAACTGGTAAAAACTAAATTTAAATTCAATACTTTTGCCATTAAAAGTTTAGTTTGAATTGTTTTTAATAATTAAAAAATAAACTTAAACCAACACAAATGTAAAAGTTCTACAATACCAAATGAATAGTAACGTGTCTAAAATTTATTTTCAAAACATGGTTTTTATCATATAAGTAAAATGAAAACAATTGTTTTGTTTCCTAAGCCTTAGCAAATTACTAAAATCAATCAATCATTATAATAAAATTTATTTGTATATTTTAATGTTAAAATCTGTCGAAAATATTGCTTACGCGCATTATAATCCCAGGGGAATTTACATCACTTTGCATCACAATTTGTAATGTTTATGAAGATTTTAGCTTATAAGAAATTTATTCATAAGTTTCTGTAACGACCCAAATGAATAGAATACTTTTTATTTAAAAATTAGCATGGAATATTTTATGAAGTTAAAATTGTATCGCGTAAATGTGTAATAAACACTGTCGTAAGCGAAATTTAAACTTTTTTAAATTTTAAGAGCAGAGCGAAGCGTAAAAAATATTTTTTTATATAGTTTCTTACACCCTTCCGATTTTTGGTTTCACCATGAAGTTTTGTAAATTATGAAGTAATAAACCTGAGAAAAAAAATCCAGATTCCCTAAAAAAACAGAAATCCAGATCAAAGCAAAAAACATAGATTTTGATTGAAAAATTCAGCACTCGGAGCTCTGAGCAGTAGGTATTTAAAAAATACAATCATAATGATTTTATACAAAGTAAACCTTAAAACCAAACCTGACTAATAGCATTTTTTTAACGCATAGCCAAAATTTCATTTTGACTTATTCTGCCATATATATTAACAAAATGATGTGAGTGCTAATTTTTCAAGTGAAAGAACATGTTTTATTAAGTTTGCAGAAAAGCAGTATTTAATTAGTATTTTGTAAATATTTTAGTATTCGAATATTCCAAAGTATTCGATACTTTTTAAACAATTGAATACGATACCAATAAAATACCGACCTTTTTTAAAATAGTCGATACTTTTAAATAAATACTTACCCATAAAAAAGTAGTATTTATTTAGTATTTAAATACTAATTAAATATATTTTTTAACCCCTATCACCAAGCGAAAAAGGCAGTATCTTCAACCCGGGTAAATGGCATTTTAAAATTTAGAGGTTTCAAGGAAGGGGGTTTGCCGATCTCTCTCAGCTTTCTTAGAGAGAGCGAATCGATAAGTGGTGGAAAAATTTGAAGTTTAAATGGGGCTTGAATGTCAGAAGCAAAACACTTCATCTAAAGATATAACAAGGTGCGAAAATACAAATTTATATAGTTTTTGGTCAAAAATTTAGGATAAACAATACTTAAAAAAAGGGGAGAGGGGGTTGGTGAGTTTAAAAATTCCAAAGAGGCGACAGGACGGTTAAATTTAAAAGGAGGGGGTCCTAATTTGTTTCTAGAGGGCGGGAGCCGAATTTTGATGCTAAGGGAGGTGGACCCCAGCCAATTATCTATGATCTCCTTAAATAACAAATCTAAAATATCTTTAAAGTGCGGTGACAAGAAGAAGTAAAACTAATTTGTATTATTATTACTTCTTTGAATAATACTGGTGGCCGCCAGAGTAACTTTCATAACGTGTTTATATCAAGAATTAAATTTTTTTCTTTAATTTGTCTGATAGTTTTGAAGTATTTCAGAAAGTACAAAGTATTAAATCTTTTTTATATTTTTGTTACGCTTGTCTAGTCCATGTTATAATAACCCAAACATTTTATTTGACAAAATACCATTAAACAAAACAGTTTATTACATAAAAATACTCTCCCCAAATGTACATTCTTCTTTCTATTCTGCACTCTGTAAAACAATGCAAAAAAGCGAAAATTACTCCAATATTATTTTTAATTACGTTGCCGTGCAGTAAAGTTAGAAGAAACTACAAGATAAATCCCCACAGAAAGTTAAATGAATTAACATTTACTTTTATAAAAATTGAAACACAGTAGTATGGTTTGCTTATTGAAATCATTTTCCTCTAATTTTTGACCAAGAAGGTTGCAACAAATTTGGCGTAAGCGACTTTTTTAGTTACAGTTTTCGAACTTCTAATAATCGCGCAGCAGTTTTTATTTAAGTGTGGTTTTGCACGATCATGGTCTAAAATTCGGTTTACAACCGGTCCAGCCGGGAACCGGGTATTCTTTTTAGCTCTGCTTATAGTCATAAATTTATTAGTTCTCGTTGTTTTTTGCAACTACCGCGGTCTGTGAATATTATTTTTTTTTTTTAAATTACTGCAAGTTTTTATAAAAAAAACTAATAACTTTATAACAAAGTATGAGAATCTAAAAATCAGACCTGTGCACGGTCTGGAAATGCCCCCCCCTTGTTTTATTGGAGGATTTGCCCCCCCCCCCGCCAAAAAATGAAAAAGTACCCTAAAATTATGACGCCATTTTTGACCTATGATGACGCCATCATCGCGAATTTTTTTGCAGTTTTTAGCCTATTTCAATGTATTTTAAGCCATTTTAGACCTATTATTACCTTATTTTCGCTTTTTTTTGTCCCTTTTTTTCCCTTTTCCCTTCTTTTTTTCTCCTTTTTTTCTTTCCCCCCTGCTTGCCCCCCGTTTCAAAAAAGTTGCCATCCATGCCCCCCCATTTTCGAATTGCCCCCCCCCCGTTTATACCGCGGGGGGCAGTGCACAGGTCTGAAAAATATTATGTGAGTTCAACGCTTCCTAATATAAGAATTAATTTTATGGGCCAAACTTGTAATTTCAACCCATTGATACCAATTTTTTGGCTTTGGGTTGTTTTTATTTATGTGTAATAAATTGTAAAGCAGTATTAATTAATAAGTTAATCAATTAAAAAAATTAA
Source organism: Microlaimidae sp. YZB2_3 (assembly GCA_030248175.1). Lineage (NCBI taxonomy): Eukaryota > Metazoa > Nematoda > Chromadorea > Desmodorida > Microlaimidae > Microlaimidae sp. YZB2_3. Next base: position 12,157 of record JASAMX010011299.1, on the reverse strand, counting down.
TAATTAAAAAAATGCTTTATTTAAAATTTGGCAATAAACCTTGAAATAGAAGAAACCTATGAAAACCCTTTAACAAAATTCATAGCAATAATTTAGAAACATAGTTCTTAACAGACAAAAAAAAAACACAGTTGAGCCAACAAAAACCGACAAAGCCACGTTAAAAACATCCAACTGTATACACCATTGGTTTAGAATACAGTTTTCATCATAATAACAGGACTTTAACGATCAAAGGATTTATTAACGTTTTTAAACACAAAAAGACACCATAAGAATTAAAAAATTCCGCCAATTGCATTTAAAATGAAAAAAAATATTATTTATTAATTTCACCAAAGTCAGGTTTGAATTGAAAAAATATAAAATTTGGAAAGTTTCAACAGTAAATTTTACATAAACAATTGCAATTTTTCCAGGATTTTAATTATTTTTCTTATCTTTATTAATATATTTCCAAGTAAATTAGCTCAGCTTTCTCATCCGAGTTACATTTTTTAATCCCTTGATCGTTTGATACGGTTATTGTGATATCGTCGTCATCGTCACTACAACAAAATGAGCCAAAGTGATTATAAAACACAGGCGGAGGTGACTGTGACCTATTCCATAGTTCATAAGGTGCTGTTTGAAATTTAAAATGAGTCACAGTCGCAAAGTATTTTATACACACGGTGGCTCATTCTGCTGTGTAGTAATGACGACACACTAAGTGACGGGTGTTTATTTCTCCAGACGCTCGTTGAGGAACTCGATGATAGAATCCGTGTTCCACTTCTCGATGTTCAAAGTCTCTTTCACCTCACCGTCGTCGTCCATCAGTTTGATGGTGGGATCCATACCGCGCACGTATTTTACCTGCAGCCCGCTCCAGTCGTTAACGCGTTCTGATTTTATAAACGCTAAAAATTTATAAGTTTGACTTGCAAATTATAAAATTTTTAAGTATAAGATTACTTTTTTAAAAGTGTAGTATTAAAATTAAGGATGCATTTTAATGTTATTGAAAGTAACGAATTCAATCTGAAGCGACCCAATTACAGCCTGAATGGACAGGGGGACGTTAGGGGCATACATGGGCAAGTTGGTTCGGAGTGGGGAAGGGGGGATTGAACCCCAAATTGGGGGGGGGGTTTAAAATCCGAAAAACGCATTTTACCCATATCTTTTTTTTCTGGAGTGCATTTTACCTATATTGTTTTTCGATTTTGAAGGAAAAATAGGTAAAAAACGCAAATTTTGATTGCAATCGCTAATTTAGGTCAAAAACCCTATTTTACTGCACTTTTGAGCTTTTTATTGCTCAAAACAATCATTTTGAGCTTAAAACTTGAGTTTGGAGGCAGTTATTTTAAAGAATTTTTTTTTAATTTTTCTAAAATTGAGAGGGGATTAGGGTTAACTTTCCCCCCCACTTCTGAGTGGGGGAGGGGTTAAATTCCCCATTTCAGAATTTGGGGGGGTTAACCCCCCGTGCCCATATGGTTAGGGGTTACCACTTCTATATTCTTTGAAAAGGATTAAACTCTCTTCCTTTTGTATTTAAAAAAGGTTAAGTTAAATTCATTTTCCAAGGGAAATATGACAATATGACTTTTAATGAAGATTGGTGTCTAAGCACACATGGGCACGGGGGGAGAGTTGGTTTAACCCCCCCTAAATTTTGACAAGGGGGGTTTAACCGTTTAATAGTCTTTAAAAAAACTTCTAACTGCCTCCAAACTTTTTTTTTTTTAAAGCTGAAGCGGGCCGGCCATGGATATTCCATATTACCGCCTACCACCCTATATCAGCACTGTTGTTGATGTAGAATGTTAGTCAAAGCCCCATCCCTATCAGAGGATTTTAGGGATTAGATGTGAGGTTATATTTAATAATACAGAGAGAATAATAAAAATAAAGGATATTTTACCTATCTCACATCTATTCCCTAGGCCTACGTTTGGTCGGTTTGTCTTACCGTGGGAGGAAGGCTTATCTTTTGGTTGCACAATAGTGTATGTAAAGATAAGCTTACTCCTCCGGTTGTGGGCTAGGCCGCAATGGCCACACGGTAAGGACCTCAGCCCCCTCAGCGCGGCAAGCCGCTACGCCACAACACGTAACGTGGCAATTACCTCACTAAGGTGGCAATGGCGGTTTTGGTGAACCAAATCAACCACGACCTCCAGAGTGGCGTAATCCCCATTGTAGGTTATCGAGGGGGGCCTCCAAACTTAAGTTTTGATCAAAATGTTTTAAACAATAAAAAGCTCAAAAATGCAATAAAAAGGGCTTTTAGACCTAAAATTAGCGTTTTTTACATATTTTTTTAAATCATAAAAACAATATGGATAAAATGCACTTCAGAGAAAAAAAAAAACGATAAGGGTATTTTACGTTTCTCAGATTTTAACCCCCCCTACTTTGGGGTTTAACCCCTTACTCTGGACCAACTTGCCCAATGCCCATGTGTGTGTCTAACGCATACCTGGACATGGAGGGGGGGGGGTTGGGGGGAGATTAACGCCCTAAAATTCTGAGATGTGGGGTTTAATCTCCCCCCACTCAGAAGTGGGGGAGAAGAGGAAACGTTATTCTCTCTCAGTTTTAAAAAAATTAAGAAAAAAAGTCTTTAAAATGACTTTTAACTGCCTCGAAACTTAAATTTGAGGTCAAAATGAGTGTTTTAAGCAATAAAAAAACTAAAAAAAAACCCAATAAAAAGGCTTTTTCATCTAAAATTAGCTATTTTTACCTATTTTTCCTTAAAAATCTAAAAACTATAGTAAAATGCACTCAAAAAAAATTTTTAAAAATCAAACCATGTGGCTAAAATACTTTCACAGATTTTAATCTCCCCCACCAAATCCGGGTTAAACCCCCCACTCCGGACTAACTTGCCTATGTTATGTATGAACTGAGCAGGGACGTAACGTAACCAGGAGAAGGGCAGAGGGGGAGGCCGCGAAACCCCCCGACATGGTTAGACGGGGGGAAAATAAGGATAGTAGTTGGGCGGGGGAGGGGGCGGCCGCCTTCCCCCAAAACGGTTGTCAGATAGTAAAATTTGGGGGTTTTCAAAGGGCTAAAATTAAAAATTTTCTTGCGCCTCGCTAATTGCTCGGCGCCAACCTCTAAAATAGTTTTGGTACCACAAATGACCCCCAAAAAGCAAAAAAAAATTTTGCTTCGCTTTGCTCAGCGGTCAAGTTCCATACTGTCCGTATGCATATTCTTGCCATTTATCTTGCTTAATGTTATTGAAAAAAGTACAATAAGTTTAATAAACAATAATTACTTCATAAGTAAAACAAACAATCATTATTTGGTTGATTTGTATATACCTTTCCCTTCCCTAAAATTTCCAGCCGCCTACAATGGCTTGGTATTTTTTTCCATATGGACCCTAAAGATGGAGATGCTGCTCATCTGATTTGGTTTACAGTGTTGGTATAGCTGCTGTGGATCTTAAAGATCTCTAAATTCATTTTTTTGTGAAATCCAGGCCCTGCCAATGTCTACTAATGTAATTCTTAACTAAGAAAACATGTTTTTAAGCTGCTAAAAACGTTAGATAATACGTTATTAGACCAAAAACAATGTATTATACAGCTTTAGCTACGTTTATCCCTGCTTTTTTAACCTTTTCAAAAATTATGGGGGAGGGCTCCGCCCCCCAAATATCGGAGGGGGGGGGAGGTTCCGCCCCCCTCCGAATTTTTTTTGTACTGAAATCTGCCCTCCCCCCAAATGAAACCCCGGGTACGTTCCTAGGTCTGAGGGTGTCTTTAGTAGTGTAGTTCTTTAAAGCCTTTAGCTACAGAATTCTCCCTAAATTGAAAAAAGTGCTCTGGAACTTAGGTTAACTCCGGTCTTCAGTAGTTGCTTTTTTTAGTAATCGCAACCAGAAATCATTTTGAAGTGTGCGTCCCCTATATAATCTTAAACTTTGGAAGCTTATCGGCAATTTCGCGATTTTCAGTGGTAAATGACCCCCAACGTCGAAGTCCTTGCTTTGCTTAGCGTTTATTTCGGTTTCAAAAATTCAAAACATACAGAATGCCAAACACAAAACACACTCCAAACAAAAACAAAAATAAAAAAGACACACCTTGGACTTGCGGGTATCTTCCTACTTTTCATCCACATATTTCCAGATCAGCCAGAGGAAATTTCTAAAACAAAAAAAAAACTTTTTAGCCGTGGTCCGTACTCAAACCAAAGTACTGGTTTATATTGTTTTACGCAAAAAGAAAGAGGAATTTGACACCGTGTTTGCTCATAATTAAACGTTTTTTTTTATTTTCTACTTAATGATTAACGAGACGTTTACAATTCATGTAATAAACAAATCAATAAAATAATAGACATTTTTATTGATTTCTTGCTTAATCATTTACAGGCATACACGGGGACGGGGGGTTTAGGGGGTGTTAACTCCCCAAATTCTGAGATGGGAGGTTTAAACCCCCGCTCAGAAATAGGGGAAGATTGAAAACCTTAACCTCCCAATTTTGAAAAAATGAAGAAAATAATTCCTTTAAAAATGACTTTTAACTGCCTCCAAACTTAAGTTTTGAGGTCAAAATGAGTGTTTTAAGCAATAAAAAGCTCAAAAATGCATTAAGCTTTTTGATCTAAAATTACCGTTTTTTACGTATTGTTTTTCAAAATCGAAATACGATATAGGTAAAATGCACTCCAGAAAAAAAAACGATATGGGTAAAATGCATTTGTGGGATTTTAACCCTTCCCCCATAAATCAGGGTTTAACCCCCCAATCCGGACTAACTTGCCCATGCATGATCATAAGTTCTGAATGATAAGTGGGTAAACAATTATAGACATACACATAATCAGACCTGTGCACTGCCCCCCCCGCCGGTTAAAACGGGGGGGGGGGCAATTCCAAAATGGGGGGGGGGGGGGCACGGGGGCAACTTTTTTGAAACGGAGGGGGCAATAAAACGGGGGGGGGGCAAGCAGGGGGGAAAGAAAAAAAAGAGAAAGAAAGGAGAAAAAAAGAAGGGAAAAGGGAAAAAGGGACAAAAAAGCGGAAATAAGGTAAAAATAGGTCTAAATGGCTTAAAATACATTGAAATAGGCTAAAAACTGCAAAAAATTCGCGATGATGGCGTCATCATAGGCCAAAAATGGCGTCATATTATTAGGGTACTTTTTCATTTTTGGCGGGGGGGGGGGCAATAAAACGGGGGGGGGGGCAAAGGCAAATCCTCCAATAAAACGGGGGGGGGCATTTTCAGACCGTGCACAGGGCTGCATAATAGGGGGTTTTGTTAAGCAAGTAGTAAACGAGTTGTTGATTTGCAATAATAAAAGAATATAGATGAACACCTGATCTAAATGGGTTTTTAGCCAAGGTAAACGACATTTTGAAATTTTGAAAAAATAGGTGGGCAGCTTTCTTTTAAAAATACATGATAATATAAAATTCATGGTATACATGAAAAAATTTTCAGTGTAATATCCGCCGAAAACCCCATTTTTAGCGTATTTAGCACTGGGATGGGACCCCAAAATTTTAAAAAAAGGGCATAGCGCAAAAGTAAGCAGACCTGTCCACGGTCTAGAAATGCCTCCCCCGCTTTATTGTAGGATTTGCCCTCCCCCGCCCAAAAATGAAAAAGTATCCTAAAATTATGGTACCATTTTTGACCTATAATATACGCCATCATCGCGAATTTTCTTCAGTTTTTAGCCTATTTCAATGCATTTTAAGCCCTTTTAGACCTATTTTTACTTTATTTTCGCTTTTTTGTCCTTTTTTTTCTTTACAATGTTTTTTTTTTCTTTCTCCCCTGCTTGCCCTCCCCCCGTTTCAAAAAAGTTGCCCCCCATTTTGGAATTGCCCTTCCCGTTTAAACCCCGGGGGGAGAGCACAGGTTTGAGTAAGCATAGAGGGGAAACAGGGTTCATAGGTGGGCAGGGGGGAAGGTTTGGGGAGTTATACCATCCCCCCAAAAAAATCCTGACTATAGCCGACACCCATCTAAAATTTGGGGGTACCCTGCATACATGGGCAAGTTGGTCCAGAGTGGGGGGTTAAACCCCAAATTAGGAAACAGGGTTCATAGGTGGGCAGGGGGGAAGGTTTGGAGGGTTATACCATCCCCCTAAAAAAATCTCGACTATAGCCGACACCCCTCTAAAATTTGGGGGTACCCTGCATACTAGCATACATGGGCAAGTTGGTCCAGAGTGGGGGGGGGGGTTAAACCCCAAATTAGGAGGGGGGTTAAAATCCAAGAAACGCAAAATAGCCAAATCGTTTTTTTTTTCTGGAGTGCATTTTACCCATAATCGTTTTTCGATTTTGAAGGAAAATAGGTAAAAAAAAAACGCTAATTTTAGGTCAAAAATCCCTTTTTATAGCATTTTTAAGCTTTTTATTGCTTTAAACATTCATTTTGACGTCAAAACTTAAGTTTGGAGGCAGTTAGAAGTCATTTTAAAGACATTTTTTCTTCATTTTTCCAAAATTGTGGGGGGTTAACCTTTTCTCCCCACCCCACTTCTGAGTGGGGGGGTACACCCCCTTCTCAGAATTTGGGGGGGTTAACCCCCCCAACCCCCTCGTGCCCATGTATGGTTGGTACCTTGGACACTCCCCCTAAAATTTGGGAGGTCTTAGTACAAAAAACGCTAAAAATGGAGTATTTAAGGTATACCCTAAAAAATTTTTTGGGACACCCTCCTCCAAATTTCGGGGGTCGGGTATACCCGCCAAAATCCGGAAGGCTGCCCACCTATGGGTAGGGCCCTACCAGCATAGCCTCAAAACTTGGGACCGGTCCTAAAAATAAAAACTAAGTGACGACTCCACATCCTTAACCTTTATTTTTTCATTTTGACACCCTACACGTCTCTAAGATTTTCAAAAAAATCTCCCTTCGCCCTCCTTAGGCACCTTAGCCAAACTTTAAGTAAAAATTTAGACCAAAATTTACAAATAAAAAACACGATTTTGTAAAAAGCAGCATTTTTGTTTACTTTTTATGCATAAATGGTCTATTTTTGTCTATAAAATTTAATATTAGTGCTAAAACACTTAAAGTCATGATTTAAAATAACTTTGTTTGGGAACAGGACATGTTTACCCACTAAACCGCTTTTTATATTTAAACTGGTTTGCCCCACGTCAGTCAGTCTTCCAGAAAAAATCTAGGGGCGAACGTATATAATGGACCTCTATACTTTTTATAGGGTCATTTACCAGGGGCAGCCCGATAAATGGCACTCATGAGTGGCACTAGGTTTTTTTTATGCCAAATCGACGCCACTGGCGTCTAAAATTTTGGGTCTAGGTGCCAGCCTGGCGCCTAGATTTTAGGCCATAAACGTATTCTTTAACGGTTTTTTTAGTCAACCAGACAAAAAAAAACACAAAATTTTTAAGGTTTTAAAAGACTAATTTTCAAAAATTTTCTTCCACTTCGCTACGCTCCACGCATATTGTTTTAGTTTATTTACAATTTAATCATTTTTTATGATATATATATATATATATATATATAAATATTAATATATCAGACCTGTGAACGGTCTGAAAATGCCCCCCCCCCCGTTTTATTGGAGGATTTGCCCCCCCCCCCGTTTTATTGCCCTCCCCCGCCAAAAAATGAAAAAGTACCCTAAAAATATGACGCCATTTTTGACCTATGATGACGCCATCATCGCGAATTTTTTGCAGTTTTTAGCCTATTTCAATGTATTTAAGCCATTTTAGACCTATTTTTACCTTATTTCCGCTTTTTTTGTCCCTTTTTTCCCTTTTCCCTTCTTTTTTTCTTTTTTTCTTTCTCCCCTGCTTGCCCCCACCGTTTTATTGCCCCCCCCCGGTCTCAAAAAAGTTGCCCCCCCGTGCCCCCCCTATTTTGGAATTCCCCCCCGTTTTAACCCCGGGGGGGGGGGGCAGTGCACATGTCTGATATATTATGTAAAGATTTAGGTAAAAGTTCTAACTAGTTACATTTTTTAATTAAAAAAGCCAATATAAAAGTAAAATTCTAAAAACACCTATAATTATTAGTTTTGATTAAAACCTGAAAATAACTTCTGAGAAAATCCTTTTTTGCTTGCACGGACGGATATTGCAAGAATTTTTAAAGTGTTAAAAAGAATTTAATTTATCCTTAACACTAATATGTTGAGCTTCAAGCTGTGTGTAATGGAGCTCCGCTTTGTAGAGCTACAGAGCGATCCTCGTCCACGAGCAAACTGCTCACCTATGGTTGTACTAATTGTGTGAATAATAAAAAAAAAGCTATGCTAGAGATTGTTTAGTAAAAAATTTTTTATAAGCTAAAATTTTTTAAAACTTATTAAAGGCAATTAAAAAAAAACTGTAAAAATGCAAATAAAATAATTACAACATTAAAGCTTAAATAAGCTTGAAATCAAAATATTTTAGGGAAGGAAGGAACTTCATAGCTCCATCCGCTATAAGTGTCCGGGGCTCCGGAGTATGATGTGGGAGGGTAGGAACATCACTACTCTTTATGTTTTCTTGTTAAATTATATAATTCTTGAACAAAATTTTACGCATTTCAAGTTGAGTATTGAGATGGGCAAAATGAGTTGTTTTTTTAAAATTAATTGTACTACTATACAACACCAAACGTTTGACTACAAAAGCTATCTAAAAATATGCATATAATGAAAAAAACTAATAATATGTGGCCTTTTTGTGAAAATAGAAAAAAATTATGTTATTGGCGCCTAGATTTCTAGGCTGGCGCCTAAAATTTGGAGGCTAGGCGCCAGCTGGCGCCTAGGCGCTGGCGAAAAAAAAACCCAGGAGTGGCATAGGGTAGTGTATTTAATTTCGGCACTTTTCCAAATTGGGCATTTTTGATTTTGGACTATATATTTGGTAATCCTGGACGAAATACGACGTTTGATAGCTCAGATGAGAGCTAATTTTATGTAGATGACTGTCGTGAGCTTTTTATTTGTTATGTTATGATATTTTTCTGTGAAATTGTGTGATTTATAAAAAATAAAATTGTTACTCGTTTTTAGAACATGGGCATTTCATAATTACGCAATAAATTGGTTTAAAAATTAAACTGTGGTGGTAAAATTTAGTCTATTTTTGGAATTTTTAGTCCCCGTGGTTCTACGTTGCGTCTGTGGTGAGCAATCGTTATAAAATAAAATAGTGTAATTTTGGCACACATATTGCTGTAGGTAAAAATGGGTTCAATTAAGTGGTCGGGTGTTAAATTGTAGTTGTAAATAGTTAAAAGACAACGTTGAAAAGTGTAGGGGTCATAGCACTGCGCATAAACTCGATTAAGGGGATCCTTTTAAAAAGTGCCGAAATTAAATGCACTTTTTTCCCAAATTTTGCTCATTTTGATACCATTTGGCATTTTAGCTGTAACTTTTTGCCAGTTACACGTTAAACAACAAGTAGAAGCTTAAATTAAAGAAAACTGTCTGCAGATAATGATAAGTTTTTAAATTTTTTAAAACGATGATTTTTTGACTGAGAAACAATCGATTGTTTGTAAAGTGCCGAAATTAAATGCACACATTTAATTACGGCAATTTTTTATTTTTTAAAAACTGATTTAATTAAGTTAAAAAACTTTTATGGCGCAACACAGTATCGTGAAAGCTTAAAAATGAGCTATCAAACATGAAAATCGGGCCATACAATGAAAAGTTACATTGGAAAAACAAAAAAGTGCCGAAATTAAATGCACTACCCTACACTAATATGTTTTGTGTACATCGACCACGAGCTTACCCTTAGCGAAAGTTTTTTAGTTCGCTATATTTTTACAGACATTATTTATAAATAAAAAAACATTACAATAGTTAAAAATGTTAAATTAAAAGAAGCCAAAAGCAAAATTTTATAATCGTTAAACTTTTTACAATTTTTTTTGTCAGAAAAAAGTAAATTTTCATTAATTGGCGTCATTTATTGTTTTTTCACTCACATTATTTCTGTCTTCTGTGTCTTTGGAGCAGCAATTTTGGCAGGGTTTAATCAGCGGGGTGAGATTAAACTGCCTTAGTTCATCGCAAGAACTGCAAACTAGACCGGCTGTGAACCCAAGACTAGGACAGTCTAATGACAGTTCTGCCAATGTTTTTGACATCTAAAATATGTTTTCAATTGTTAAAAAAGTTATATTATCATGGTGGCCGAACCCAGGATTTGAATCGAGGGGAGGGGATTTTTTTGGAATGTACTTTTTACGTGCTCACAAGGGGCGCGGGCTGAGACGAAAGCCCCTCAGGGGGGCGGGGGGGCAGAATGCCTCTCATCTGGAGTGAGAAATTTTTTTTAATTTTAAGCTTTAAAAAGGCACCAAAAAACCAAACTCCAAATGCAAAATCATGATTTATTTTCTTATTTTTTTAATAAATAACAATAAAAATTGTAAATAAAATAGTTTTAAGGCATTTTTACCATTTAATGAAAAAAGCAAAGGTTTTATAAATAAAAAAATCTTTATTCAATTTTCGGGAAAGTTTTTATAGTAAATACTGCAGTTATTAATAATCAAAGTTTGCTCTTTCTTTATTGCTTGTTGCGAATTCCTTCACAATTTTGAATAATTTTTGTAAATAAGATGTTTCATGATCCTAAATCATTCTTATTTATGTATTTTAGATAAAAGTTATATTTTTAGTTTATCGCGGAACTAAATTATTAATATTATGTATCTTAGCTAAAATGTATCATACCTACATAGCTTGTTGTTTGTTGTTTTGGCAAATAAAAAAAAATACCGCGAAGTACTGTAAGTAAATAATATACCATTTTTGGATTCCACGTTAAGAGTAAAGGCTAATTGCCAGTTTATTTCTGAGCTGTGGCTAAAACTAATCATTGAGAGTAAGGGTTAATTGCCAATTTATTTGTGAGCTGTGGCTTAAATTAATCAGGTCATATAGATAACTAGACTTGTGCACGGTCTGGAAATGCTCCCAGGAATATTAGTGGCTGTGCCTATAGGTGTTTTTGGTCGGGTCCGCTAGGAGGGGGGTCCACCCCCAGGTAGAAGCCCAAAACTTTTTAGGGGGGTCCAGGGAGTTCTGGACCTCCCTGGCTTTTTAGGGGGGTCGACCCCGGGTGGGAGATTTCAAATTTAGAGGGGGAGTCAGGGGGATTCAATTTTTTAACAAAACTTTTTTAACTGAATAATTTAAGTGTTTTTAGGTCTAATATTGAATTTTATGCATTAAAACAGCTTATTTAGGCCTAAAAACATGTATTTAAACACTGTTTTTAACTAAAAAACCGTGTTTTTGACAGTAAATAAAAAAAAATACTTCCAAATCGGTCGAGCGGGGGGAGGGGGGTCAGCCTCGCTAGGGGGTCAGGCAGGACCGCTCTCGAGCTTTGGGGGAGAGGGGGCCCCTGGATTTTTTCTAGGGGGGTCCAAATATTTGGCTCTAGGGGGGGGGGGGGGGTGCACCCCTCTCTCCCCCTCCAAAACACCCATGGCTGTGCGTGTGCCCCCCTCGCCCCAAAATAAAAAAAGAACCCAAAATTATGGCGCTATTTTTGACCTATTAGGACGCGATCATCGCAAAATTTTTGCAGTTTTTAGCATGTTTCAATGTTTTAAACCATTTTAGACCTATTTTTTACTTAAATTTTGCCTTTTGTATCTTTTTTCCTTCTTTTTTTCTTTTTTTCATTTGCTTGTCCCCCCATGTTAAAAAAAATTGCCCCACCGTGCCCCCCAATAAAACCCCTAGGGGGGGAGGGTAGTGCACAGGTCTGGATAGCTAACACAAAAATATCATAACACTTAAAAAATGGTTAAAATTAAATTAGCTTACAAATTGCAGTATTATTCCAAAATTAAGAAGTAAAGCCACGTCAAAATTCATGATGCAGGTCTTTAAAAGAAAAACCAAACAAGCTAAAAACGTTTAGATGTAAAAATTACATTTAATTTTAGTTAATACATAACTTTTTGTGCTGTTTTTAAACAGCTTTGCGGTGCATAGATAGACAGGATTTATTTTTTGTCATTTTAGTTAGGGGGTTAAAAGGGGGTTTCTACCTCACGAACTAAGCTTCTAAATTTAGGACCCTTAGCGCTTTGTAAGTTGGGTGGCGCTAGGGGGAGGGAGACCGCAAGTAGCAGTAGATACACCAAGAAGACTGAAACCAAGAACAACA
>JASAMX010011296.1:0-20428 GCA_030248175.1 Microlaimidae sp. YZB2_3 | reverse complement strand
TGTTATTTTAAAAAAGAAGAAACAGTTACCGTGCAATGTTTTAAAATCACACGAAACACACCTTTTTAAAAAAGACAATAATAAAAAGTTTCTAAGAAACCTTGATTTTTTAAACATTTTGGACATTAAAAATTTTGTTTTAAAATAGCTTAGATGTGATTGATTATATGGTTTTAGGGTGAAGAAGTTGTTTTTAACAAAAAAAAAGATTTTGTTTTTAACAAAAACGTAATGAGGCAAAGCAATCGTTTTCTCAGGATGGGTCCGCGGGTTTCGGGAATCCCTTTTTTTCGGATCACTGATCATAGGCGTATTCGAGGCAAATTTTTCTTTAACTTTAAAAGTTGTAGAACAAGTTGTTTTATAAGTTTGCATTCACAGAACAGTTAAAAATGTGTCTTGCCTAGTAAATCCTCAAAGATTTTATTAAAACGGTTGGTATTGTTTTTTTACATTTTTGGTGTTTTTTTTTGATTATTTACATTTACATTTTTATTTTCATTGTTATTTACATTTTTGGTGTTTGTTTTCCATTATTTGTTTGTAATTTTTTCTTAAGTGAATTTTTTCAAAATATTTAATTGTGTAGCACATAATCTAATTTAAAATACCTATTGTTTCACTCAATATTACAAAAAACTAGCCTTGCCAAGAATATATTAAATTTAATCAAAATTTTCATATATTCTTGATCTTTCAAACTTTTTAAAACAGAACAGGAAAAAGGAGAAATTTTACGCGTATATGTAAACTATGTAAACTGTATATGTAAACTATATAGACAAAACTATGTAAACTAAATGCAACCCGAACAAATCTGAGGGGGGCGATTTTTTATTAACGAATCAAATAAAATTCATACATATATCGCCGCTTTTATCAAACAATCGGAATTCATAAAAGTTATGTTGAATTAAGATAGTGGAGCTAAATTGCTTTAGTTTGATTAGTTATTATATACATGGCCCACTTATTCTTTTTTTGCAAGAATGAGCAATACGTAACTGAACGAAAAGCAGCGTTATACACGATTGCTGATAACAGTAGTTGAAAATATTATCTTGATAAATAGATTTAAAAAATGTTGTTAAACATGATGGTTTTTGTTGTAAAGTATTAGTTAAGTGTTATAAATAGTCAATATTTGACGAAACTCGATAATTTTCGACAAGTTAGTATGACTCTTTTCTTCATTGTGAGCCCTAGAGGCAAATTCCGGTCATGAAATTTTATATGCATGTTCCCAAATGTGTTGTCTTTACTCAGTAAAAAAAATCATTAAAATTGGTGATGATGATTTTTTTTAATTGTCATTTCTTTTTTATATTTCACTATAACTTTTTTTGGCCCCCAAACAATATTTTTATTTTAGTTTCATTAGATAGAGCTGGCAATTAGCTTTCAAATGATATATATATTGCAGGGGTTATTGCTTTCAATGATTTTAATATGCTTGTTTGAAAATAGGACGTTTGGTCGAAATCGGGGTCGAAAGCCCAAATTTAAGGGGTCATAACTTCGGAACCAAAAGGTTTTGGGGGCTAAAATTTGAAATATTTCTTATTGGGCATAGGGTCTACAAGCATACCAAGTTTCAGCAAAATCGAAGATGGTGCGCTAAATCGATTTGTTGATTTGACATGGAATGACCCAAAGGGTTAATTCAATCTTCGAATAAATATAAATAATGCGCCTTTTCAATTCTAAACCGGAATGATTATTTTATTAGTAGTGAAACGTATATCACACCAAATAATAACAAACGCACTAATTTATTTATAAGGAAGTTTACAGGTCATATTGATCTGGAATTGTGAAATAAACATAAAATATAGAAGATACTACAATAAACCGCTACAGGAACCGTTTGGGCGTTTATTATAATATTATTTCTATACTTTATGTTTATTAAACAATACAAGCGTTCAAATGTCTATAATAAACCATCGTTGCTGCGGTGGAATGGGCCATAATAAGCAAAAAATAACATCAATTTAAGCGATTAAACAATTTGCAATAACACGATTACGTTTTTAATTTTAACGTGATGAGTTGGTGTATCAAATATCGAGTAAATCCCCGCTTCTGAGATTTATTTCGCAATCTTGATAATATTCAAAGTAAGATTTAACAATATTATAATCATAATTAATTGTATTATCATAATAATAATTATATTATAATTAATACAGACAAAAAGAGTAAAATTTGTGTCCAATTTAAATGGTGTTCGGGCCATAGAGCCGTAGCAACGACAATATTATATAAAATTAAAAATAGGTAGGTAAATTATGGAAATTTTACATTTGTTCAAAATTAAAAAAAGAACAGTCAGCGGCTAAAGTAAAGCAGCTCGCAGCTGATATATGGACACCTCTTTGGATTTAGTGTATACTTATTAAGTCGAAAAAGTAATTTTTAATTTAAGTTTATTGGCCGAATTTACTACGTCATTTTCCAGTAAAATTTATTTGAACATGTATCGCGCAGAGTTCAAGAGCTTAAAAATCTCTTAAGATTAATTTTATGGTATATTGAGGATTATTTAAAATTGAAAAAAAATTGAGTTTTGAAATTTGGGGGATTTTCGGACACTAAAATTATAAGAGAAATATTTTTGAAGTACTAAAAAATAGGCGTACAAGTACACGTACACCCGCTTCTATCATCACTACAAAAATATTGATCCTAAAACTGATCAACTGCTTATGATCGCTTATTTTTATCCATAACCACAACTTACGGAATTCGTTACCACTGGATGTCCTTTTTTGATATTAAAAATTTTTGACGTCAGATAAGGTTTTAATCTTTTCGTTTCTAAATTACTGTAAATACACAATAACAAATCTTTTTTTTTAATTTGCCCTGCAAATTGACGCTGTTGCCTAAACATAATTTTTAGTTCGACTCGACTTAGTACCTTTTCAAGTTCTATAATTTTGTTTAAAGATGAAACCATCCTTATTTTTGAAATTTTAAATGCCCTTTTATTAAAATACATAACTTAATTTTGTTAAAGAATTTCGGAAAGGGAAAAGGGTTTAACTGCCTGAATTTTGCGCATGGAAAAAATAACAGCCGGTATCCAAAATTAAGACTGGCCTAATTTAAGTCAGTTACCCTACTCTGCAATATTCTTTGCAAACTTCAATTCTGATCATAACGCCAGCATGCAGAAAAAATCTTATTAAACATAAAATACAAACCGCTGCGCTGTGACTCTAGTTGCAATATGCAAGTACTTTTTTTACTTTTTACTGCAAGTAAAAAATATTCTCCGAAACTTCGTTGGTTTTGAGTCGAAGAAGGGAGCGAAAGCATTGAAGATACGAACCTTAAGTAAATAATCTATGTTCTTTCCAGAGTAAAAGTTAAGTTTTGATTTTTAAAAAAGCTACTTTTAATTTTTTTGTCAAAAATATTGACCTCTTTTTCAAAAAGCAAAATTCTGAGTGTGGCCGAAGTTTTACTCCTGAGCTCCAAACAAAATCACTTATTTATTATTATTGCATTTTATAATACAAAATCACTAATAATTATTATTTTGTTATTTTATCACTAATAGTCATATCACCCCCACCCTTTTGTATTTTATACACACAATTTTATTTCATTTTGTCTTACCAACCCAAAACCCATGTTTTATTCCCTTATTCCACACAACGTTGAAGCAATAAATTTAATGAATTAAATAGAATTAAGTTAATACAAGTAATTAATAATTAACTAACAATCATGAATAAATAATACATTTAAATTTATGTACAACTAACTGTTTTTTTTGCTTCTATTACGGGCGGGCTAACGCTACGTTATCTATTATTGGTAATTAACTGAAAATCTAGGGCTTGATTATGTTATTAAATACTTCCCCAGCTTGAATTCATTAGAAAATTTTAAAAAGGTACGAAATCGGTTTGAAATCTAATGTATTGTTCTGTCTTGATAAAGAACCGTTTGACGTTAACCACCGTGTGCATAATCTTCTTTTTAGCAGGAATTCAAATCTGAAATTAAACAAATTAAAAATGATTACTATTTTATTTTTTTATAAAATCATCAAAATATTTATATGAATAGCATCTGTTGAATATTTTTTTCTAAATTTTTCTGTAATTTTTGAAAATAAAATAATTATAAAATGACTTCTAACCCTCTAAAAATTAAAGTTTTTAAATTAATTTCGGAAATTTAGGGGCATGAGGGCAAGGGGGGTTTTGAGGGGGTTATACCTCCCTAAAAATTTTGAAACTTTCGACACCCCACCACCTAAAATTTGGGGGAACCAAATAATTTGGGGTATCCCAATTACTAAGAACACTAATAATGGGTATTTGGGGTTACCGTAAAATTTTTTTTGGGGGTATGATTAACACCTCTTCTCTGAATTTTGGAGGTTGGATAACCTCCCCCCTTCACTTTCGATTACCCTTTCACTTCGAGGTTATCCACTTCGATTACATTTTCCCAGCTGACCCCGACAAAACAAACACTTTTTTATATCTTACTCGAGAAGGTTGCTAAATTGAAGTTATCTCGCCTTTGGCTATCCAACTATGACTGTGTTCCAAAAAAAAAACTAACACCACACCACCTATAACTTACTTAAGATGATAGCTTAAAAAGGGAGTTATCTGAGGTCTCCCTCCTCTTCTCCGCACTGCTTCTTGATCCGGAGAAGGAGGGAAGTAATAAACTGGTCCAATCGTGAAATCTTATCGTAGTTTTTGACCGCCTCAGTGTATTCCTCCACGTTTTGCTCCTCTAAGCACATGATCAGATCCTAAAACGAAGTTGATGTATTTCTTTAAAATTTAGGTCTCAATTATCAGACCTGTGCAGTGCCCCCGAGATTTTATTGGGGGGGAACGAAGTGTGGCAACTTTTTTGAAACGGGGGGGGGCAATAAAACGGGAGGGGGCAAGCAGAGGAGAAACAAAAAAAATAAAAAAAGAAAGAAAAAGGGAAAAAACGGACAAAAAAAGCGAAAATAAGGTAAAAATAGGTCTACAATGACTTAAAATAGGCTAAAAACTGCAAAAAATTCCCGATGATGGCATCATCATAGGTCAAAAATCGCGTCATAATTTTAGGGTACTTTTTAATTTTTTTGGGGGGCAATAAAACGGGGGGGGGGAATCCTCTAAATAAGCAGGAGGGCATTTTCAGAACGTGCACAGGTCTGAATCATTATTTTGTTGTTATATGATATTATATCATTACTACATAAACATAGGTGAGCAATAAAGGATTACGACAGATATACCGTATAAAAATACCCCATAGGTGGGCAAGGGGGTTATACGCATACATGGGCACGGGGGGTTGCGGGGGGTTAAACCATACATGGGCACGAGGGGGTTGGGGGGGGGTTAACCCCCCCAAATTCTGAGAAGGGGGGTTTCACCCCCCCCACTCAGAAGTGGGGGGGGGGAGAAAAAGTTAACCCCCCCCCCAATTTGGGAAAAATGAAGAAAAAAATGTCTTTAAAATGACTTAGAACTGCCTCCAAACATAAGTTATGAGGTCAACATGAATGTTTTAAGCAATAAAAAGCTTCAAAAATGCAAAAAAGAAGGGCTTTTTGACCTAAATAAGTTTTAGTTTTTTTACCTCATTTTTCGTTCAAAATCGAAAAACGATATGGGTAAAATGCACTCCAGAAAAAAAACGATATGGGTATTTTGCGTTCTCGGATTTTAACCCCCACACCATTAATGTACACTTCCAGCGAGAGTGTAAAATTTCAGTTTTTTGGGTATTTTATGCTTTTGGTAGGCATTATAAATGTTTCTGAATTTATATAAAGAAAAAAATTTTTCTTCCAAAATTCAAAAAACGTCAGTGGCGTAGCCAGGGGGGCGAGGGGGGGCGGCCGCTACCCCCCCCAATTGGTGTTGGTGTTTTTTTTTTTTTTTTTTTTTTTTTTTTTTTTTTTTTTTTTTTTTTTTTTTTTTTTTTTTTTTTTCTCTTTTTTTTCTCTTTTTTCCCCCCCCTCCTCCTCTTGGTTTTTGTTTGGGGGGTGGGGGGTTTTTGGGTTTTTTTGGGGGTTTTGTTTTGGGGGGGGGGGGCCCCCCTCCCGAAATCCGGCGAAGCCGGATTTTTTCGTAAGGGGGGACCCTTACGTTTTTTGAAGTTTGGAAGAAAAATTTTTTTCTTTATATATAAATTCAGAAACATTTCCGGTGCATCTAAAAGCATAAAAATACCCAAAAAACTGAAATTTTTCCCGCTTCGCGGGAAGTGTATATTAATCATTTTGTTAATTTTTTTTAATTTCGATGGATTGTACCATTCAATACATAGCTAAGGCAATGTGCCTTTGCCTCAGATATTGAATGGCAATACTATATAATTATAGATGTTAAAACTCATATATTATTAAGATATGTAGGTTTGATAATGGCTGTTTTAAACCCCTTAACAACGGTTTTTACACTTGTGGGGTTGTCCGCCTTTCCACCTCCCCCCATGGTGAAGCGTGGCAGTTTGTATAGATTTTTTTTTTACTTTTCAAATATTGAGTTATAAAAATTTAATACAAATCTTAGTGCATTCTAAAATCAGAAATTAATCAATATAAAATTTTTTTTGTTACGCGGGAAGGTCAGATTTATATATACAGTAAAATTAATATTATCAGTAATATTTTTTGTTATTATAACTTACACCATACTCATTCGCAAAATTTAAAGACATCAGAAAATAGATAATTGTGCTATATACAATTTCATCGCCTGATAATTTTGAAGATCAGACATAATTGTGCAGAAATTAGGTAAAAAAAACAAAAGTAAAATGTATGTTTCTGCAAGCACCAAGGGAGATTTTTAAGCAGTTTTTAGTGCATATTTTAAAAAATTTTCCTCCGGCGGCTGGGGGTACACCCCCCAGACCCCCTCGGACGACGCTTCGCGTCGGTTGGCGCCGCTTTTGAGGCACTTTTTCTCCCCCCAGACCGCCCCTCCCCGAAATGAAATCCTGGCTACGCCACTGAGGAAAAAGGCAATCACGCGAACGGGTTAATTTATCTATGATACATAAATGAATGTAATGTAATTCGCCTAACTTAATATCCTCCTTAATAAACCAAAGGTTTGCCACCAAGGGGGGGGGAGGGGTTAGGGCATACATGGACTCGGGAAGTGGGGGTAGAGGTTAACTCCCCCTCCCCAAATTCTGAAAAGGGGGGGTTTAACCCTTCCTCCCCACTTAGAAGTGGGGGGAAGATTAACCCCACCCCAATTTTGGAAAAATAAAGAAAAAAACGTCTTTAAAAATGATCTCTAACTGCCTCCAAACTTAAGTTTTGAGGTCAAAATAAATAAATATTTTAAACAACAAAAAGCTCAAAAAAGCAATAAAAAGGGCTTTTTGACCCAAAATTAGCGTTTTTTACCTATTTTTCCTTCAAAATTGAAAAACGATATGGGTAAAATGCACTCCAGAAAAAAAAACGATATGGGTATTTTGCGTTTCTCGGATTTTAAACCCCCTAATTTGGGGTTTAACCCCCCCACTCCGGACCAACTTGCCCATATTTATGTATAATAGGAGAAATATGTAGATCGCATTTGACCGAAGCGAAGCGGAATTTTTTTTTGGTTTTTGGGGGTCAATTGTGTACTAAAACTATTTGTATAGTTAGGCGCTGAGCGGTTAGCGAGGCGCTAGAAAATTTAGAATTTTTAGCCTCTAAAAACCATCGAATTTTACCATCTGGCGACCGTTTTTGAGGGGGGGGTGGCCGCTCACCGCCTGTTTACGTCTACGTTTCTGTCACTATTTTTGCGAGTGGCGGAACTTAATTCAAGGAACTTCGGCCGCTTCGGCATTTACTAGGAAAAAGTATGGGTTAACTTCAATCAATCAATCAATCAATTCAATCAATTTTTATTTTGCCATCTAAATACAAGACACAAAAGCTAAACTATTTATTTATTCATTTATTATTTTAAGAAAACAACTAAAAAGAAAGAGGTGATAATTATATTTAGTGAATTATTTATTTAAGCATTAATAGAATTTTTTTAATAACAAGGCATTAATAAAAATAAATTATATTTAAGACTTGTGCGAGTGCGCCGAACTCTTTATTTAAACAAAAAAGAAAGTAAGAATGAAAGGCAAAATAACATTATGATCATACATGGGCACGGGGGGTTGGGGGGGGGGTTAACTCCCCCCCCCCCCAAATTCTGAGAAGGGGGGTTTAACCCCCCCCCCCCACTCAGAAGTGGGGGGGAGAAAAGGTTAACCCCACCCCCACAATTTTGGAAAAATGAAGAAAAAAAATGTCTTTAAAATGACTTCTAACTGCCTCCAAACTTAAGTTTTGAGGTCAAAATGAATGTTTTAAGCAAAAAAAAGCTCAAAAATGCAATAAAAAGGGCTTTTTGACCTAAAATTAGCGTTTTTTACCTATTTTTCCTTCAAAATCGAAAAAAGATATGGGTAAAATGCACTCCAGAAAAAAAACGATATGGGTATTTTGCGTTTCTCGGATTTTAACCCCCCCCCCTAACTTGGGGTTTAACCCCTCCCCCACTCCGGACCAACTTGCCCATGTATGGTCTTAATGGTCTCTAAATTCCTTTTTTTGTAAAATTAAGGCTCTGGCAATGTCAATGATGACTTAGATTGGTTACTTGGTGGAGTAAAACAATAAGGTGACACTACGCCTGGCCTCGAGAAAGTGAATTCTTTTATTCTATACTTTTATACACCTACCGATGACAGTTGGTTCGAGGTCTACAAACACAGCACGAGGAACGTGGTTTCCGGTACCGGTTTCTGAAAAGAATGTGTTGAAAGAGTCATCTGCGGCTCCCAGACTTTTGTCAGATGGCATTCGACCGTCAGGCTAAATTATTAACAATATAAACTTTGTTTTAACACATGTTAGTGGTTGTTTACAATTTGCAACGTGCAATGTTAATTTTTGAAAAGGTAAATTGCTAAACAGGGGCTTCTGCAGTGTAAAATTAATTAAGATTATGTAATAATTAACTAACTAAAAAACAATGCAACAGTATTTTAAATACGGTTAAAGATAAATTATATCAGGGTGAAAATAGATAAGTGGTAAAGTAACCACTCGTTTTTTTTTAAAAAAATATCACGTGCAGAGAAACACATGACGCAACTAAATAATAATTGGTTACATAACCGCTGAAAACTTTTGTTTAATTTTTCTCGTTTGCAGGTTTATTGTTTATTTCTTCTTGGCGGAGAGCGGTTACGCCCTTAATTTTAGCCTGGAAGACTTCGGCTCTAGTTCGACTAATTTAGTTGACAAACTGGCTTTTAAAACTACAATTTCTAAAACTTATTTGTTTTAATTAATTGAATTACACTAATACAACACAAAAATGCATTAAAAAATTAAAAAAAAAAATTCATCCAGACATACATATAATATACACTTTGTTGTCGACTCAACAATTATTTCAGTGAGAATTGATAATAAAAGGAAAATTTTTCAAAGTCTAGAAATTAGTCAAATGTTGATTGAAAGTTTTAAACTTATTGGACTTTTTTAACTTCAGTACACTAAACATTGCTTTTTCCAGTTTTTGAAACTTAACACAGTTATGACGATTTTTACTAAAAGTTAGATATCAACTTAGATATTAATTTTGTCCGACAAAAGTATAATGCGATCGAAAGCTCAGATTATGATGTATTCATCGGTAATAATTTCATCGTTCTTTTATTTCGAAATATAGTTGGGTGAATTTAAAGCTCAAAAAACAGTTTTTTGCCATTTCAAAAATTTTATTCGCTCAGATTTTGCTGAAATTTTATAGAAAGTTAACAAAAAATAAGAGGCATATTTTAGATGTGGTTTGGAGTCAAACTTAATTCAAAATTTTAAGAAAATTAAAAAAATCGATGTTTTTAAAAGAAAAATCAAATAAAAAAAATTCTGAATTAGTTTTATAATCAAATACAATTCAAAATATTGATTAACCTTGTGTCTAACTATTTCCAAACTTTCATTAAAATCTGAGCGAATCAATTTTTTTAATTTTCATTTAAAGTTTTTTGATTTTACGCCAAGAAACTTCATTTCCAAACGTTTGTTTAAAACCAGCTTTTAAGGAAGGACCCTCAGATGGGCCAGTAGCTGAGCGGTTAGAGCGTCAGATTCTCGGACCCATAGGTTTGAGTCTCCCACAGGCAATGTTTTTAACGTCGAAAAAAAATGTTTTTTTATTTTTAACTTTTTAATTAAAAAAAGTGTAGATACGCTAAAGGAAATATGAAAAAAATAGAATATTTTTGGTAATGAATTTTATTAATGTATTGTATTTTTGATATGTATTTTATTGGTGTCATTTTTTATGATTGTTGATGATAACAATTTTTTTAAGAAAAATGAATGTCAAAAATTAAATCAGCAGGTCAAATTACGTTAGTAAAAATTAATTAGAAAAGATCTGCCGTGAAAATCAAACTGTGGTGTTTTACCTTAAATGAAACGTTATTTCAAGAACTGGCAAAAACAATTTAAAAATTGCCTATAGTCAATTAGGCAATGGTATTAAAAGCAAACAACAATCCTCAATCCTCATCTAGTTAGATTTTGTTGTTTCGCAAAGAATTTTAAATGATAAAAAGTTTCATTCAAATAAAATAAAGCACACCGCGGCCGATTTTTTTAATAGCATCCTAATTATCACTTATTTTAAAATCGTGGTTACGATCACATTATCGTGCGTGACTTGATAAGTAGAGAAACCATTATAAAAGCAGGTAATTTTGAAACTTTAGAAAATTGTATATCAAGTCAAAAGTTGAGTTACTTTCTTATTTTAACATGTATTTTGGTAAATTAGACATATTTTTAATCTTTCTTGTAATGTCTACAGCCATTTTTTGTTGTTCTGGTGGATTTTTTGTTGACATTAGTTCCTATAACAAACCGCTAGCAAAATCTGAGGTAATAAAATTATTTTCTTAAAATTGTTAATTTAACAGTAATTTACAGCTAAGTTTATTTATTTCTTGGTTTAAAATAAATAACAAATAACAAATTCCAAGAGTTATTTTTTAAATTTTAAGCTAAGCAGTGGTTTTATATTAACAAATTGTTAATAAAATATTAGTTTGTCAGTATGACGCTTCTGTTACAATGTAATAATATAACAATACTATAGTACTAAATAAAAAATTATAAAACGACACAACCGCTAAAAAAATCATGGTTATAGGTAAAATACTCGTAACTGCCACCGTAGGAGTGGTTTATTTTTTATATTTATTATTCACTACCGTATATTGAATTCGCACAACGATTTAACGGTGTAAATCTTTTTAATTTTTTCCAACCGTTGGTCCTCGTCAAAAAAAAAAACAAAACTTGCGCGCGCGAGTTTTACTGTAAGAACGTAAACGCATTTTAAATTTAACCGCACGACATAGTAGGAGCAATGTCAAGACACGGTTTCTGCTGCCATTGCGTTGATTAGTGGATTTTGTAGTTGAAAATTGATTCTGAACTATTATTGATGGTTGCAAAAGAGCAAAAAATGCAGCTAGGACAATTTTACCCATAGTATAGTTTTAAAAAATTTTAACTTTTAAAAAAACGAAAGTGTTTTTCATAGCTTTGGAATTTTTTTTTAATAAATATGGTTTATTGTTTGTTGTATATTTGATTGCTTCCCAATTAATCTGCAAATAATTTATAGATTGAAAAAAGATGGCTCTATTGGGTACAACATATTCATCAAGAATCATCCAGATTTAGAATAAGATTATGGAAAAAGGCAATAAATAATAGAAAGAATAAGATTCTTGTCAATAAAATGACGAAGAAATACTTTCGTCCTGGCGGTTTTGGAATCTTTGTATAAAGTAACCTAAGTTAAATAAATATTTTGCTCTAAGTAGTTATTTTAGATTAATAAGGCCTGTGACAATTGACTTGTTCACGTTTCTTAAGTGAAAACCAAGAGGTTTTGGTTATAAATTTTAACGTGATTTCTACTTTGAAACTTAATAAAAAGGTTTTAAATTACAAATAAAAGATGTAAATAAATTTTTTAGATTGAAAATTACTTTGGAGAAATTTGTGTTTGTGTAGATTTTTGAGTATTCATTGTTAAAAAGTCTATTTTTACAGCTGTTATCCTCAAAATCGTAAAAATATATTTTTTCCACCTACTTACGTTCTACGAATTTATGTTTAAAATTTTTTTTAAGAACAAGCAAGTATGATGTTACTAAAAGTGGAAAAATAAATCTTTTCTGCAATTTTGAGGGTAACACATGAAAAAAATAGTCTTTTCCAATTTTTTGTGAATCATTTTTTTGACAGTTTTAGACCTCAGTGTTTTTAAGTTGTCGTTAAAACTTTGTTTCGATTTAGCCAGTAAGCTACTTGCAGTTGCGTTTTGTTTTTAATTTAATGGATAAATCCCACGTAAGAAATAATTTTCATACGGTTTGGTTGAAATGTGCATTTACAACTGTTGAAGCACCTGAATTTTTTGTTGGAAAACCGCGCGAAAACTGTTGAACGTACTATTAATGAACTAAACATTATACAAAACGACCAATCAGCTCTGTTTTAACTATGTTTATGCAAATTATTTCTTACATGTGATTCATCCAAATTTTTAAAAACCTATTTGTTTAGAAATTAATAACTACTGTTTTGCAATGTTGTGGGGTGTGTATCACTTAACTCAAAACCGCCATGTCAAAAATTATTATATTAAAACAAAAACTAAACTTAATTAAATCGATGAGATTAAAAATTAGATTTTTAGGCTCTGGAGATTTTAGGCTGGAGAACGCATTTTCACAGAAGAGGGAAATTATGAATTTTGGAAGTTGAAAAATTTTTTGTGTTTGAATAGGCTGAAACTTCACAAGAGTCATAACTCAATAGAAAGCCAAAATATAACGTTTGCTTAGAAAGATGAACATGGACATCTTTATACTGGACAACACATTTTCACCAAAGAGGAGAGGGATTCTTTTGCCAAATCACCAAACCGATTTTGTGAAATGAGATATCATTAGAAAGCTCACAGTTCAGAAAATGTCTTACTGGGGTTGAAATTAAAAAAAATTACACGTGCATCTGTACAGAAAATGTCTTACTGGGGTTGAAATTAAAAATTATCCGTGTCTTACACGGACATCTTTATAGCATACAACGCCTTATCAATCATTAAAGGAGGAACCTGCCGGTTTTGGAAAAAAATGTCTTTTAATTGGCTAATTTTATTGCTAGGAGTTGTTGTTATTAGAAAGCCCAAATATCATATTTTTTGAAAAGATCAACAAGAGTATCTTTATACTAAGACAACAAATTTTTACTTAAGAAAGGAAGGACCATCCTCCCAAAACACTAAAGGAAGTGGGGTAAATAGATATCATTGCAAAGCTGATATGCTGGGGAATGTCATAGAGAAGTTAAGTTTTTAGAAAATTAACATGGAGATTTATAGACAACTTTTTGTATGAACAATAAATTTTTTTGCCGTCAAAAAAGCTGAGAACGTGTTGTTTTGAGATTTCTAATTTTCGAGATTTTAAGTTTATTATCAACTTTTATAAAAAAACACATCACAATTTAAAAACATGGAAAACTACATGGTGGACAATTAACACTTGTTTTGATGGCAAAAATATCAAAACTAATAACAAACAAATAAAACAAATCAAAAACAAATAAATTATTTCTTTTATATAGGCATCAACTATCATCATAAAAAACAAATGCGTCTTGAAAGATGCAGGAAAATCATTTGTCAGCTGTATGGATGGCACGGGCTATACTTGATTTATATAAATGACTTAAACCCGTGTACCGATCTGAAAAAACATTATCCAGACAAACTTAGTGTGGATCTGTAAATAAATAAATATTTTACATAAAATGTTATTTGCCTGGATATATATATTATTTATTTTTGTGATATTTGAAAAAAATATATTTTTAAGCAGCCAGGTATTGTCTATACTTATATAGCTATAGATTTTTATATAGTTTATATATTTTTATAAATATTATAAAACTGTAAATAATAGTTTTTATATATTTTAATAAAAGTTTTATGTTACGCATGTATAGCACATATATAAAATATATGTTTTTGTATAAAACAAAACAACGCTGATATTTTTGATAATATAGCAAACCAACCGCATAAAAATCGTCGTTAAAATCCTAAGAACAACACCTAAGGATAAATTGGCAACCTTTAAAAATTTTAATTGTTAGTTTTGGCAATAGTTATAGCCAGTTTTTTCTTGGTGGACGAAGGTAATGGCTCGCTCCTTAATTTCGGCCACTATAAAAAAAGACTTTAAACCTCCACTGATCTTTAAGTCTAACAGAAATTTTAAAATTTTTGCACTGAAATAACAAAAATAGCTATCGTTTGATTTTTAGATCAAATCTTAGGTCAATTGGAAAAACCAGAAAAACCTTATTCAAAAAAATAAAAAAAAGATGGCCGAAATTAAGTCCGTTACTCTATATAGTGACGACAAAATGAACTTCAGTAATTATACCGCCATACTACTAATGAAATATTATAATAAATTTTAGCAAAAGCCAAAACAAAATTTTGATGAAAAAGTTTTATATTAAATGGAACAGCAACGAACCTACAGGAAGTGTAAAAACTTAAGGCCAGAAAAGACAAGCTTATTTAAAAAAATTAAAAATAACTGTCTTAAAACCAATTAACCAACTTCAACAATAAAGAGCAATAACAATTTTTGTATCGTTGAAAACGGCGCCCTGAGGCTTATTGTCCCATTGCACTCTATCGCGCAACGCAAGATTACTTTTTTAAAATATGTTTTAAAATTTTTTGTTGTTGCCGTATGGCATTTATTGAGCAGTTTGAAAATTTGTACGTTTTTGTGTGTTTTTGTAACTATTTTCTAAAAAAGCTAACTAGAATTAATCAAAACGAAGAAAAATATTTATCAGAAAATGTTTATCGCTTTGTGCAGTTACTTAATACGTAATTGAGAAATCATACTAAAATATGTGCCACACAGCTATATTGTCACCCTACATGAAAAAATTAGCGTTTTTTACGTGAGCAATCCCTATTTATTAGGACGAAGCGGTGGCATAGGGTGCACTGGTGCGATCGGCGCCCGGAAAAAATACCTTCTGCAAAATATCTTCAGAAAGAATATCTTCCGAAAGACTTTTAAATTCTCAACTAAAGAAAACTTTTTTTCCTAAGCCTAAGCGAAACCTTAAAATCAAGCCAAAACGACAAAAAAAGTTTTAAAAAACCTTTAAAAGTTTTTAATAATACTGAATAATTTACTGCTGAAAGAAAGATAATTTTTTCGGAAGATATTTTGCAGAAGGTATTTTTTCCGGACACCGTGCGATCACGTGCGGAATGAGTATGCACGCTCATTGGCTGTCGGGGTTTTGGACCCTGCGATCACGTGCGGAATGAGTATGCACGCTCATTGGCTGTCGGGGTATGGGAGCGCTGAATGGCAGTCGGCTATAGACTTCAGTCCCGGCCGTGATTTAAATCTTTCAGTCTTCATTTATACCCTCATTCCTTCCTGTTTTTGTTTTCTTGAAGGTCGTTTTCTCCAGCTCCTTCTCTAAAATGTTTTATTTCTCCGTTAACAAACCCCTCTGGGGCCTGTTTCATAAAATACTGGTCTTTGTAAATTACAAGTCTATCAATAACTTTTTTTATTTTGAACCATTTGCGTTGAAATTTGAAATGAAAAAAGATTATATGCCATGTGCAAACTATTTAAAATTTCATGTACGTAGCTGTTGTGTGTTTAAAGTTATTCCAGTTTTAAACTTTGGTCACTTGTAATTTTTTACAAGTTCTCAAAAGAAAAATTTACCCTACTCGGAGTATGCTACTTAAATTTACCATACTTAAATATAATTAAATATTAATTTAACATTTAAAAAATTTAAAAATTATAAAAAAAACATTAACAAATCAAAAAAATAAAACAAAAACGTAATTTACTTAAAATATTATAAAAAAATTTTTAAAATAAACCCAACTTAATAATTTTAATAATTAAAAAAACCCCAAAATTGTTAAGTTTTGCTTGTAATATAATATAATCCATAAGTTTCCAAACAATTCTACACTCAGTGCTATAAATGCAGGTGTGTTTGGTAAAACAATTCTACACTCAGTTGTATAATTGCATGTATGTCTGGTAATTACAATGGATTATGGGGTCATAAATGCTCTCTATTGCCTGTCAAAGTTAATATATAAGGTTGCAGAAAATCACAACAACTTATTTTAGTGTCCTCTGTTTTAATATTAAATGTTAATGTTTTTTATTGTTTTTATTGTTTTTAATGTTTTGCATGTTGTTTGTAAATTTGCTTATTGGTTATGTATATATATATTGTGCTGTTAGGCTTGGTGGTCTTACTGACGAGTGCAACACCAAGGGCGTTTAAAACTAATGCACGAAACGCCAACTGGAACCTGCTGGGGACAAGGAGCTTCACGTTGATTCATTTTAATCCGTAATGCATCCTTGACTTTCAGTGAATTCCAATGTGCATCAGTGTGGACTTTTTTGTTTGCTTAAGTGTTGTTTTGAAATCACTGGCAAGCAATTAGTTCACATTTGTTTGTACTGTTTGAGATAATGGTTATGTATAAGTTAATATTATTTTATTTTTAGCTTCAGCTTTTAGCTTCAACTTATTCAGCTTAAAATCACAGGCTGCTCATATAAGCTGTTATAGCGCGTTTCATAGTCGCCTTATAAAACTTATGTGACAGTTCTGGTGATTACTTTGTCGTGGGATCTTTAATAACTTGCTGATGTGGATATAAAAAGACAGAGCATATTATATAAATAAGTGCCTGCTTTTTATGTTCCATCTAGAAAGTTTACTTTCAAAAAAATGGAACAACATGTGGCTATATAACTTCAAAAAATTTCTTTATAGATTTTTATATACATACCGAATAGCTTTTGTATTTTTCTTATTTTTTATTAAATATTATGTTATTTTATAACCAAACCTGTATTTTTGTAAAACATGCTAATTATAAATTTTCCCTGATGAGTTAATTTCAACTGGTTTAAGATCAAGAAATATGTACAAAATTAGAAGTTAAAGGCTTAGATTACCCAATTCGTAACAGAATAATAATAATAATAATAAATCTATAACCCAAGTGTTTTTTTGTAATGTAAATTTTTTGCCAGATTAATAATAGTTAATGCGAGAAAGTTAATTATTCGGTTAACGGTAATGTTATATTGGTTATTTTGCGTTTTTTTATTTTTCTTACTCTGATATATTTTGTTACAAAACAATTTAAAGTGAGTTTGCCGTGGGCCTAATACTTTTTTACGTTCTGCACATTAGAAATATTTCCGTTTTCTCAAAAGTATCGCAATTTTTTTAGTCTGTTTAAAACTCGCGAAGATAATGCCATTTAAAATCAAAAATAAACTTTGCCTTGTTTTGTGGCATGCATATCGCACAAATTGGTGCATCGCTCATGAAGTGGTTTGATTTTTGTTGTAATAAATTTTTTGATTTTTTTTTGCATATCAGTAATTATACACTTATTATCATAAACTTCTTAAACTGAGTAAAATAAACTTATTTATTTTGTATTTATCCTTACAGTGGATAATGTTTCTAGCAAACTTTTAGGCAGTTGTCAAGATATTTTCTTTGTCATCCCCCCTATCTCTAACGTCGGAAAAGGAACAAAAATTTTTGCCTCCCTAGATACAATGAATTTTTGGGTGGCTTCAAGGTTGTTTCACCGCTAAACCCCTTTTTGTCATGGCTTTCTTTTTTCAACTTAACAACTCAAAAAAATTTTTAAAAATATTTTGCTAAATATCATAATTATGCTATGATAAACTTATGCTAAATATTATAATTAAAACACTATCTTTTTCATGGACGGATTTATTATTTTTCTGTCTTTGTTTTTCCAGCTGGCAGCTGCGTTTCTTGGAACTTTATTACCAAGAAATGATTATTAACCGCGTCCAAAATTCAAACAGGATAACCGGTTTAGAAAAGCGGTATTTAAGAAAAGAAAAACTGCTGGCGGAAGTTATCAGCATGAAAAAATCCAAAACGTTCAGACCAGAAAAGGCCAGAAGAAAATTGAAGAAGAAAAGTTGACACCTAAGGTTGGTCTTTTTAATAATTACAGATTTTAATAACGTTTCCCTAGAAAATATATAATTAAAATCCAAATTAAGTACATTTCAGAATTTTAATAGCTTTGAAGGTCATATAGTGTTTGTGATCACGTCATAAATGTTTTTCTTGATGGAATAGCTTGTGGGAGGAGCAGCGGCAAAACAGGGCTTTAAAATACAGGTGGGAATATGGCTAAAAGGATGACCGGCTGGTTATTAGAAAGGCCCTGGCACGTTATTAGACATAAATTCCAGGGTCTCTTTATGCGCGCGGGGCGTTTTTTTATGGGCTAGGGATTCCTTCCCTTTAGAACAAAGGATTTTGACCAGCTTATATAAACAAAATTAGTTTTTTGATTTAAGCAGTTATTGGGATAATTTTTTATTAACAAAAGATAAAAAAGTAACACAATATTTTTTTGACTTTTTAAAACAAATTATATAATTCAAATTTCTTTTTTGTACAAGTTGTACATTCAACTATTAAGCACCAAAATTTTCAAAACCAAAAAACCTTGTTTTAGAACTATTCCGCACACTACAACAGCAAGCAACTTAAGGTAAAACACCACAGTTAGATTTTGACGGCAGATATTTTCTAATTAATTTTTATCAACATAATTTGACCTGCTTATTTAATTTTTGACATTTATTTTTCTTAAAAAATTGTTATCGTTCGCAATCATTAAATGACACCAGTTACATACATGTCAAAAATACATGTTATAATAAAATTCATTACCAAAAATATTCTATTTTTTCATTTAAAGTTTTCATAAAAAGTTAAAAATTAAAATTTTTTTTTCAACGTTAAGAATATTCCCTGTGGGAGACTCAAACACATGGGTCCGAGGATCCGCGTCCGACACTAACCACTTGGCTACTGGCCCATCTGAGATCTTTTTTTTAAATAGTTTTAAACAAACGTTTTAAATTGTGGTTTCTCAACATCAAATCAAAAAAAAATAAATGAAAATTAAAAAAAAATTAATTCGCTCAGATTTTAATGAAATTTTGGAAATAGTTAGACACAAGTCTAATCAATACTTTGAATTGTATTTGATTAAAAAACTAATTCAGGATTTTTTTAATTTGATTTTCTTTTAAAAACATAGATTTTTTCAATTTTCTTAAAATTTTGATTCAGGTTTTACTTCAAACCACATCTACAAGTTGCCCCCCATTTTTCGTTAACTTTCTATAAAATTGCAGGAAAAACTGAGCGAATCAATTTTTTTAAATGGCAAAAAACTGTTCTTTGAGCTCTAAATTCATCAAACTATCGAAATAGAACATTCAATAAACAATGAAACTATTACCGTTGAATAGTCATAATCTGAGCTTTCGATCGCACTATACTTTTGTCAGACAAAAATTAATATCTAAGTTCACATCTAAATTTTAGTAAAACTCGCCATAACTGTGGTGTTCTACGTGAAATTATGCAAAAAGGAACGACACTGACTCCATGGGCGAAAAATGCTGCACCACAGCGGCCCAGCACTGAAGATTTACTATCAAAACAACAAAGAGGTATGTTTTTTTTTATTTTATAAATAGTAAAACAAAATGTATAAAATTGGTGTTTTTATTTCTCAAACACATTTTCAAAATAAAACAGGCCAAAAACAAATAAGAAGTAGATTTTACATATGTTATAGCACTCATAAGCACCTTATAAGCAATAATTTACAGTGTAAGCAGTAAGAAATTTTTGTGAGCTTCACTGGCCCCATGGTCAGCGCTTGCTGTACCACTTTGTGGATGGGATTAATGTTTTTAAAAAATACCATGTAATTCTATAACTCTTGTGTTTTTTAATGTTTTTATGTCCAGAAAGAGCATTTATTTTTTATTTTTTGTTTATAAGCGAAAAAGCGGGATTGGTGGGGATTACACTTCATTTTTTGCTTTTAAAAATACCCATGTATTTTTTAAAGTCAGTTTTATATTATTTTGAAGATTTTAAGTTATAAGTTTATTTTAGGTGCTTGTGTTTTTGAAGTTCGTCCTAAATCCGGCTGCCCTTCAGGTCCTCCATGATACAGGAAGTCACCTGCAATCCACAATTTGTGTCTTAGCGCATGTAGGCACAAGTCATCTGAATAGTAGGGATAGTGGGAGTGAGTGACAGAGCAATGGATGGGGGCGTTTCCCACTGTCATGGGTGATGAAGTTGCAAAATGATTTCTGCGCCCATTCAATAAGTAATCAGCAATACGTAACTGAACGAAAGACACGCACATAC
>JASAMX010011295.1:0-10826 GCA_030248175.1 Microlaimidae sp. YZB2_3 | reverse complement strand
CTATGCAAAATGTATGCTTTCTTTATATAATAAAAGAAAAATCAAAATTGGAAGGATATAGACTAGAAAAATAAAGGAGAGGCA
Organism: Microlaimidae sp. YZB2_3; assembly: GCA_030248175.1. Classification (NCBI taxonomy): domain Eukaryota; kingdom Metazoa; phylum Nematoda; class Chromadorea; order Desmodorida; family Microlaimidae; species Microlaimidae sp. YZB2_3. Next base: position 10,742 of record JASAMX010011295.1, on the reverse strand, counting down.
TTGTACTCACAATCAATAGGAGAGGCATTCTACCCGCATTTGAAAATGTGATCCAATACTTTGGATTTGTCTTTACGTATGGTATGGTAATCAGTCAAAGGACAAATTAAGGTGTTTAGATATCCGGTGGTCAGATTTTCTCGTATGGGTACAACAATTGCAAATACCGCACGTAAATGGATGAATTTCACGTAAGAAATAATTTGCATAAGCGCGGTTGGCATTGACACGCAGCTGATTATTCGTTGCGTATGATATTTTATTTCTCACGTGGGATTTATTTTATTAAATGATTTATTAAAAATCTGAGAACCTAAGCCTAAGCAAAACCTAAAAATCAAACAAAATTTTAGGTATTAGTGCAGTATAACACCTCCAGTGAGATAAGGAAAATCTTGCATTCACATATATGTATTTATTTGAGGCAGATATGGATATGACTATTGCGATTGTCGCTCATCGGCTGTTTTTAAGATATTAAAGAGAGAGTTCAGGAAGAGGAAGCTCCATTCAAAATCATCTCTTTCACTATTTTCACTTCTAATTTTAAGAGTATTTGCGTTTATATATGTGTTTTTTTGGTTATCAAATAAAAATATATACTTTTGTGCAGTTTTTAATGTTTATAAAATGTAACTGTAAAGGATCGGACTATGGTAAGGGGGCCGTAAAATAATCCTTTCCAGTAAAAGGTATTAATCCATTTATGAAGTAGTTCATAACATTCATGGACAGCCAATGTATGGACGTTTAACTAATAGATAAAAATGGTAACGAGACTTTGGTGTCCGGAAATTTGAACGCCAGCACTTGATCGCCGAGCATTTGACCGCCAGCATTAGAACGCCGCGCACTTGAACGCCGAGCATTAGACCGCCGAGCATTAGACCGCCGCAGTATTCCATATAAATTTCATGCAAATTTTTGATTTCCGCCACCGACCTACGCTGCAGAGAATTGTATCAACACAGCACTACCCTGTATAAACTCCTCAAACATAAAAAGTTTTGGTTTTTTTGTCTTTGCAAAACAAACTATTAAGTATAAACTTTTTGTTTAATTTTTAGGTTTTGCTTAGGCTTAGGAAAAAATTAGTTATCTTAAAAAAACACCATTAAATATAAATTTATCATAAAAAATTTTTAAGTTTGATTTTTAGGTTTTGCTTAGGCTCAGGAAAAACAGGTTTAAATTATTAAAGAACTAACCGTTCACTAAGTTTTTTCTTTATTTTCAAGAAAAAATATAAATTTTTGACTTATCGTTTATTGTTAAAACAACATTGCTTTGTTTAAATATTATATTAAAACCATTTTTTATGTTCTATTGAGTTTTTTTATTCTTGGGGAGAGTTTATACCACCTTTGCGGGGAGTTTTAACGTCCTTTTTAAAGCAACGCGTACTGCGGCGGTCTAATGCTCGGCGGTCTAATGCTCGGCGTTCAAGTGCGCGGCGTTCTAATGCTGGCGGTCTAATGCTCGGCGATCAAGTGCTGGCGTTCAAATTTCCTAGAATCGAGACTTTAGAGCCGCAGTGTGGGAGTTTAGAGCTGTATTAGAGGGTCTTTGAAGCCGTAACGTAAGTTTTGTGTTCAGAAAATTAATTAAGGGACTTTAGAGCGGGTAGGGCGTTTCCCAGAACCAGAACAGAGCAGAACGAAAAGGGCGTTTCCCAGAACAGAACAGAACCAAGGAGATCTTTAAAAAGATCATCATCAACGGTTTTAATATAGGGAAAACAGCCCAAAACGAAAGGGCGTTTTCCAGAACAGAACAGAACAGAACCGATGAGACCTCTAAAAAATCTTTATAAACGGTTGTAATATAGACAATTATATCATTTATTTTTAGAAAATTTTAAAAATAAAAAATCATTCCACATTTTTCGGGTTAAATAATTTAAAAAATTATGTTTGGCATTTAAAAAAGTTATAAAATAATATTTATTTCGTTATTTGTCGATCACCTTGGGATTTTTTCTTTCTTCAGTGCGTTTAAACAAGTTATAAAATAATATTTATTTTTGTTATTAGTCTATCGCTTTGGGATTTTTGCTTTCCTCTTCCTCGTTCGGTTTCTGTTCGTTTTAAACCCTCAGCTTTATAAGCGCGGGTCAATATACTCCTTGATTAAAAAATCCACGAGGTCTAAAGATCCTTAGATTTATACTGTAAAGGTTAATTCAACATGCGAAATACACAAAAACATTTTAAATACCCATACATAATACACTTTATTTATTACTTATTTATTATTTTGCAGAATCTAAATTAACCCATCCATAAAATCAAAAATCTCAAATGCATATCGAAACGGTAATTATTGAATTTATGAATTTCGAAATTTTAGTTATATTAATTAATGTTTGAATTATGAATTTTAAAATGAAATGACTTAATAAATTTTGAAGTTTCAAAAGTTGATTTAAAAAATCCTGGTTTGTTTTCAACTCACAAATTTTAAAAAAAATACAAAAGATTCCTAGATTTTAGAGTTGTAAAATTTTATTTGCAATTTTTAAAATAAAAAAATCGTCATTTATTTGTATTTAAAAATTTCAACTTCGTGTATACATTATTATTTATCAAATGTGGTAATTTTTTAACAAGTTGCATTAACTTTTTAAATAGTTTTACGTTAGTTATTTTATAATATTTTAAGTTCTTTTAAATTTACGAACTAAACAAATTTATTAAATTCTAAAATTATTAAATTAACGTTTAAAAGCTGAAAAATTAGCTACTTTTCGTTAACTCGAAATTTACAAGCAGAAAGCCCTCGAAAATGTGTTTTATGTGCTTCACTATTTTTTATTTTGTAAAAGTATTGAAGTTGGATGCCTGTAAGTTGCAATAATTTTTATATATTTAAATTTGTTATAACTTCTAAAATTTTAAACAGCGAAACGCACAGCACAATGTTTTCAGACTAATATTGTATTGTAGTAAAAAACTAAACTCTAATTCGATCAGAAGTGTTCTTAAACACTGAATGTTTGGATTAATACCAGCGGTTCATGTTCAAATCCATTTTCAAACGCCTGAAATCGTTAAAATGTAAAAAGAAAATGATACCTTGCGTATTTTTGTCACTTTTTTTTTAATTTTCTGTATAATTATTGTGGACGGCTGTCGCGACCGCTCTGTTGCTTTCACAGTGCCTTTAAATTTTATTGTTTATAATGTATTTTACAGAAGTTAATTTTAAGCGTAAAAAACTTTGAATCCCAAACAATAGAGTGAAACAGTAATTATTTAATTTCTGAATTTTGAATCAACATGGATTAAATTTCAAATTTAGGGGGGGGGATCGGGGGGGTCTAATTTTTTAGCAAAATTTTTTTAACTCAACAATTTAAGTGTTTTTAGGTCTAATATTGAATTTTATGTCCTAAAAAGTGTATTTAAACACTGTTTTTAACTACAAACCCGTGTTTTTGACAGTAAATAAAAAATATACTTCCAAATTGGTCGGGAGGGGGGAAGGAGGGGGGTCAGCTTCGCTAGGGGGGGGGTCAGGCCGGACCGCTCTAGAGCTTTGGGGGAGAGAGGGGTGCCCCCCTAAATTTTTTTTAGAGGGGGGTCCAAAATTTTGACTCTATAAAATTCCAATTATATTAAAAATATGATTTTTAAAATCATTATAATCTTTAAAATTAATAACGTTAACAGTAACATTTTTAATATTCCTAAATTCCTAATTTAAAAATTTTAAAGTCCCAAAGTTAAAATCATTAAATTCACATTTTGAGTAATTTTAAGCTCATGCAAGCCCCGAAGTGTCTTACTATATATCGCCCGAATTTAAATAATTTACAGAAATAAAAATTTTAAATATTGTAGTTATGAAACTTTTAAGCCCGGTTCACACTGCTGCGATAGGCGACAGGCGATAGGCGATAGGCTCCTGTCAGTTCACACTGCTGCGATAGGCGATAGTAACTTGCGATAGGCGACTGGCGACAGGCGATAGTGGTTGGATCAAAGTTCTAATCTTATCGCAATTTTGCGATAGGCGACAGCCAAATCACAAGCAGTTTCAGCATATTACGTGCGAAATTCGTAAATTAACAAATTTATGTAAAGAAATAGCGCTTCCTTGAATTGAACTTAGATACACACAACATTTTTTGTTTTTTGATGCGTTTGGTTGGTTTTTTTAAATATGGATAAATTTGCATGAAAATAATAATTTCGATGGGTATTTGCTAATTTTGGGTCAAAAGCAACCCGTAATTTATGATAAAACTAAAAAAGAACATTTGAATAAAATTTTTATAAACATTGATGAGATCTAAATAGCCTATGGTTGAATTATATCTGGCTGACGCTGAAATTAGAATGCAAACATGAGGGGACCAATTAAAACTGTGAGGTAATGACGTTTTTTTAAAACAAATAAGAACGCAGATTTTTTTTTAATTCCACCTTTTCACAACATACACAAAAATTAATCAAGTTTAGCTCTAAAAAATTTGCATTTAGATTCCAAATTAAGTAAGTTGATAAATAATTATTAAAATACAGTTTTTAATCTTTGTTAAAAATTATGTCTTCAAAATGAATTTTAACTTTCATCAGTTTAACCGGCAGTTTTTTTTTAAATGAGGTTTATATAAATTTTTATAAAAATGATACACTGGGCACTGTTTTATAAAAGTTTTACAAACATTTGATTTATTTGTAAAAATACGGTCGGTTTTTTTTTATTCAGCCCAATGTGTGTATAACACTGGGATTTTCAAAGTTACAAAGAAAAAATTGACATTTACAAACAAAAATGGACATTTACAAAAAAAAATTCGAATGCTTACAATTTTTATAAAAAACAGTGCCCTAGGGCCTATTTCATAAAGGTTTTTGTGATTGTAAATTAATAAACGCATTTAATTTCTTCTCATTCTATTAATTAAAAAATACGTACATAACTTTCAAATTTACGGAATTTATAAATTTGTAATTTCTTAGATTCTGAATCCAATTTTATTAATATACTGTTTTATTAAAAATACAAAAGAAAAATATGCGTTTATTAATTTACAGATGTAAAATAATTACAGGCAATTTTTATGAAATAGGCCCCTGGCCTTGAAAAATATACCGTAATTTAAAACATAAACAAAAAGGTCCTATGCTTAGATTAGCGATGTTTCTACCCTCCAATATCATCCTCCGAAGCTCCAGTCATTTAGAGCGGAGGAAGCTCCGGAATTCCCGAGCTTTCTCTGCTCTAAATCGCTGCCGGACTTCCGTTTTTTAAACAAGCGATATCATTTTGGAAGCTTGAAATCTGTTTAAATTACTTGATAAAAAATAATATTCTCCTTTTTGAACTCTGTTTGGTTGATAAGACAACCCACTATGGCCGATTTTCATTTGTTTTGTCGTCGTCTTAAAATAAATTTTATGCTGTAATATCATCCAAAATTGCGGCTGAATGTGAGATTTTTTTAGAATTAAAAGCTAGCACAACTTTTAAACACTGTTTAAAATTAAAACAATGCACTATCGCCTATCGCAATTTTCTTTCAGTGTGAACTGAACGACACTATCGCCTATCGCCTGTCGCCTGTCACCTATCGCCTTTCTCCAATCGCCTGTCGCCTATCGCAGCAGTGTGAACCGGGCTTCTAGCCCGTTACCTAAAAATTAAGAGAAAATACAAAAAATGTTGTGTGTATTTAAGTTCAATTCAAGGAAGCGCTATTTCTTTACATAAATTTGTTAATTTACAAATTTCGCACGTAATATGCTGAAACTGCTTGTGTTTTGGCTGTCGCCTATCGCAAAATTGCGATAAGATTAAAACTTTGATCCAACCACTATCGACTGTCGCCATTCTCATTTCGCAAGTTAGTATCGCCTTTCGCAGCAGTGTGAACTGACAGGAGCCTATCGCCTATCGCCTGTCGCCTTGATTGCCTGTCGCCTATCGCAGCAGTGTGCACAACGCAGGATATATATTGCACAATACATTATAGTATCTGTTCATATACGCACAATTCATAGTGCATCAAAATGAATTTTTGCTAAAAATATTGTTAAATACAATTGAAAAGGTTATTTTTCAAAATAAAAGACAAAAACTGACAATAAAAGCGTTTTTCCATGAGGAAAAAATTTGAAATTAATATTGTTGGGATCAATCTTGATATTAAACCAAAAAGCTGAAGAAAACTAAAAATAAGAGCTAATATATGTATTTTGTAGGTAAATTTAAACATTTATTTTCAACACATCTCTACTCGCACAAAACACAAAAAGCTGTTCCAAGTTGATGATGCATTGTGCTGTTCCCACGGGTGAACGCCTATTTATTCTGGTTTTATTGCATTTTGTGTTGTGCGTAAATATAAAGTGAACAAGCCTTTAGATTTTTGTTACCAGTTCATTTTTTTAAATTTTATCACAGTTATAAATCCTTTCTTAAAACTATTAGAATCATTTTTAGTTATTTACAGCATAGGTTTGGCAAAAAAATAATAAAAGTCTAATCAATTATGTAAATTAGTGAGTTTTTGTCAAAAATTTTTCATATTATTTGGACCGAACAAGCTAGTTTAGTTATAGAATCCCAAAATTATCTCGTCTCGTCTTAGTCTCGGCAAAAATCAAAATTATTTATTTCTAGTCTCATTCTAGTTTGTTTATCTAACCTAGTACTAGTTAACACTAACTAGTCGTATTACTACTTTTATCACTACTTTGTCCATAAGTAGATGGAGGGTGTGTGGGTTTTTATAATTGCAATAAACAACAATGATGAATAATTCACCGTTTCAAACTGATAAATCAAATCTTTGTTAATAGGTTTTTTATGGGGCCATCAATCGGAAAAATTTATAATTTATGGGGAAATTTTATAATTGCAATAAATTAAAAGTGATAAAACGTTTATTGAATACATTGTAAAAAGATTTTGGATTTTTCTTAATCCAGTGTCAGTTGCAATTTACTAGAATTGAAAAAAAACTATTAAAATACGTAAATCACAATCCATAATTACACAATTTTTAATTTTAAGAAGAGAAAAATCTAGTCGGAGTGGGCTAGGGCCGCATGTCTGGGGGCTGCATGCTCCGCATGTCTGGGGGCCTGAGGCCGCATGTCCGGGCCTAGGTCCGCATGTCTAGGGTCTAGGTCCGCATGTCTAGGGCCTAGGGCCGAATGTCTAGGGTCTAGGGCCGCATGTCCGGGCCTAGGGCCGCATGTCCGGGCGACGAAATCAGGTACTGTACACGAGACGAAAGTTTTAAGCAAAGAAAAATTACGTTCATTATAAATTCGAATATTGTTTACCGACAGGAGATTAATTGCAAACATACTACAATTTAAAAAACTCATTTTTAAACAAGTTATTTTAAACAAGTTATTTGCATGCTTTTTTGTGTTTAATTAAAATGTATGGTCAAAATTAAAACTAAATAAAAGCTTAAAAATACTGTAATATTTGTTTTTAGCATTTTAAAAAAGAAACTCTTTAAGGTCTTTCCCGACAGTTTTCTTAAATATGGAATCGCGATTTTCGGCATGCGAAATCTCGTGAAATACATAATTGTTGCTATAAAAATTCAATATCAGTTTTATTCAGGCAAAAATACCACAATTATAAACTGCACATTGATAATATTAATAAAATAGTTGATATAATTGATATTAAAAATGAAATTGCAATGAAATTTTTTAAACCTCTTAAAAGTATGCACTATTTATTAGGAAAAATACTTCCAATGAAGAGGAACTGTTACCCGTTTTCACGTACGTAAAAATTAATGAAAATATTTTGTATTTATTGTTTAATATACGATTTTCCGTAAAAATGGGGGTTAATTTCTTTAAAAATGCGGCAAAACGTGGATTTAATTTAATTTGGTGGAATTTAAAGCCCCAAATAGTATATTTTTATTGAACTATAAGATATTTAAACGGCCATAGCCAATAGCTCTCGTACTGTTAATCTGTTGTGTGTGCATATTTTAGATTTAATAAAGGCCTTGGGTTTATAAACCTCTTTTAGAAGAGTTGAGCAGATGGGGAAGTCGGATAGCATCCGTCTGCAAATGTCATACATTATGGGGTCGAGGAATCGATTCCCACTGTAAACATATTTTCATTGCCTCATTTTTATTTAATATTATTATTTATCTTAGATTAATTATAATTTTTTCAATGAATCGAAACAAAAAAAAATTATTTGTACATATTTAAACCGTATTTGTTTCCTACTTTTTTCCACTCATTCAAATTTTCGTCGCTGGGATACTTTAAAATATTATAATGCTCTATAATTAAAATAAATAATAAAATACATGTTATGTAAGTAAAAAAATATTTGTTGTTCTGTATTTCAACTGTCAACTGTTTAATAATTGTTGTTCTGTTTTATTGAACGCTGTGAAGTGAAAACTGTCTGGACAGACCTTAAAAGTAAGTAAAAAAACCTATTAAGGCTCTTATTTGATTGCTTTAACAAAAATCACGGGAAAATAATTAATGCTATCAATTTCTAATTTTGTTTTGTTTTGTAAAAACTGTATTAAATTCTTAGTATATGTTATTCTTCCGATCTAGCTTTTAGAATTCCCTAAACAGATATTATTTGTACGAAAAAAAAACCATAGTTATTTAATAAGTTTATGAGGCTGCAGACAAAAAGGCATGTGTTGTTTGCTTTGTATTTTCATGTCCTAGTAACTGATTTCCTCGTGCCCGGACATGCGGCCCTAGGCCTGGACATGCGGCCCTAGGCCAGGACATGCGGCCCTAGGCCCGGACATGCGGCCCTAGGCCTGCACATGCGGCCCTAGGGCCGGACATGCGGCCCTAGGCCTGCACATGCGGCCCTAGGCCGGGACATGCGGCCCTAGAGCCGGACATGCGGCCCTAGGCCTGGACATGCGGCCCTAGGCCAGGACATGCGGCCCTAGGCCCGGACATGCGGCCCTAGGCCTGCACATGCGGCCCTAGGCCCGGACATGCGGCCCTAGGCCCGGACATGTGGCCCTAGGCCCGGACATGCGGTCCTAGGGCCGGACATGCGGCTCGAATTGAATTTTATGATGCACGCCGCCAGACCGCTGTGACATACCTTTATTAGAATATCCACCTTTGCTAATACGTTTCTGACAGCTGGAAATGTTACGTTTTCAATAAAAAATAGGCGTTTTCCTACCTGCCATTGTCATCAAATTTCAACGTACATAGAGCTTCTTAATTTTGTTTGAAAATTAAACATGAAATAAAAATAAATATTTTTTTAAAACACTTTATTTGGCACTAAAACATACATTCTGCATAATATCTTCGGAAAGAATATCTTTGGAAACGTTTTTAAATTCATAACAAAAGAAAACTTTGTTTTCCCTAAGCCTAAGCGAAACCTTAAAATCAAGCTAAAAAACATAAAAAACCTTAAAAAAATCTAAAAAGTTTTTAAAAATTCCGAATAACTTACTGCTTAAGGAAGGTATTCAAACAAAGGGATGCTTTGCCTACTATAAATACTAGAAGTATACTATACTGCACTACTATGCTAGAATTATTTTGGGGGTTAAGACTATACTATATATACTATACTCAAGTTAAAATCAGACAAGTTTTACTATTTTATTATACTATACTAGAATTAAAGCCGAGCGATCGGTACTATACTAACCAAGAATTAAAGGTTCTTACTAGTACTAAAGATAAATTCCATCAGGGCGAAAATAGATGAGTGGTAAAGTAACCACTAGTTTTTTGAAGAAAATATCACGTGCAGAGAAACACATGACGCAACTAAATAATAATTGGTTACATAACCGCTGAAAACTTTTTTTTAATTTTTCTCGCTCACCGGGGTCTCATCGAATCACTTCTCCTGGCGGAGAGCGGTTACGCCCTTAATTTCACCCTGGAACGACTTTAGCTTTAGTTTTTGTTTTAAATTAATGTAACACCAATTTTCCAAGCGTTACGGGAAGAAGACACATAATCGATATCAAATAAAAACAAAGCGCAAAACATCCAAATATATTTGCTAAACATTAATTTTGGAATATGGTTATTTGATGTATGGTGTTTTTTTACAAATTTCTTAACAACAGAAAATTTAAATATCTACGAAAGTTATATATAGAAGAAAAGCGGAAAATGTTTTTTATACGTTTATACGTATTTCACTTTTAAAAAAAATTTGGTTTCTAAATGGTAATATCAGAATTACAGCAGACAAAAGACACCAACATGTACAACAATATTTATTTAAAATGGCAGCATTCATTTTTTATTTTTCGGAAATGAAAATAAAAAAATAAACTTAAATTTAGAATTTAAACCAAATTTTGAATCAGAAATTCATTGTAAGAAAGCAAATTGTCCCAAGAAAAGTAAGCTTTAACCGGTACTCTACATGCCCCTATGCGTTCAGACTGTCGGAACAGTTTAGAAACATTCAGGACTATTGCAGTTCAAATCAAAAAAAAATAAAATCCGCAAATATATTTAAACATAACAACGGAAATACAATAAAATCACGTGATAGTGTTGGAAAATGTTTGTGACTTTTATAATGCACCAAAACTTCGGCATTTTCAAATGCCGATTTCTCACAAATTTGCAAACTGGAAATACACCGACACTGTCCGAACAGTTCGAACTGAACGTTCCACAGTTCAAAACATTAGAACTTTCGTAGACTGTTCAACAGTCCAAAACTGTTCGGAAAATTCTAGACCTGTTCCGAACAGTTCTAGAACTGGACCG
>JASAMX010011293.1:0-33203 GCA_030248175.1 Microlaimidae sp. YZB2_3 | reverse complement strand
ATAAAAAGCTCACAAAAGTCATCTACATACAATTAGCTCTCATTTGAGCTATTAAACGTCGTATTCCGTCCAGGATTACCGAAGATATAGTCCAAAATCAAAAATGCCCAATTGGAAAAAGTCCCGAAAAATGCACTACCCTAGACTAAAGCTAAACCTAACGTGGCTGCAACAGTTGTTTGTTGGATTAAAAAATGCCCCCCATTAAGTAGCCACTCAAATCACGAGAATTTAACGTCATTTTATCAGCCAATTAGATTCGATTAAATACAGAGTATTTGTTGTATATGCGTTTTTGAACTTCGTTCTCAAATGTTGTGTGGCGCTATCGGTTAATGCGTAGTCAATTGGACAAAGGTGAAGAGGTCGAACCCTCATGAAACCAAATTGTAATATTCATTTTAATATTTTTTTTTAGATTTTTTAAAATTTTAAATCCCATTCACATAAATCAAAAACATGATTTGTTTCCTGCTTTTTGTCAATTTGTCGAATTTTTTGTCGTTTGGATATTCTAAAATATAATGCTATAATAATTTTTATGCAAGTAAAAAATCGTAATTTTTGTTATGTTCAATTGGTTTACTACTAAGCGCTTTGCAGTGAAAACTATCAAGAGAAACCTTAAGATTTGATTTATAAATTATAATTTGCACAGCCGCATTAAATTTTCTAAAATTTGCTGATCTTGTGTGAACGAAAAAATTTCCCCGCATGAAAGTCATGTGGGCGTGTCTAAATTAGTCACGTGAAGACACTGTTGCAGCTACGTTTGGTTTACCTTTAGTTCTGAACAAGCGTTTTTTACTATACGAGAGAGGGTACAAAAAAAATTATAAAAAATCGTAGTATTCTAACTGTCTTCAGTTTAAACCCATAGTTAATTAAAATTGCTACATGAGTATGTGTTCCACTAAGTTAAAAGTGCTTTAATATATCAGTTTGTGCTAAAAAAAATTTGGTTTTTCAATTAAATGTCACAATAGTTAGAAATGATCGCTAAAATAGTATTTTTGTAAAAAAATGGTTTTGAATTAGCAAAAATAAAGTTGAAATTTATTCTTTGAAATTAATTTCAACCGTAAATGGGCTTTTTTGATGTTCTGGTTGTAAAACTATTCAAAATTAAAAAAAATAGTTTTAAAAAGTCCATTCCAAACTTTTAAATAGAACCATTTTCTGTAATTGAAACATTAAAAAACTGGACACCAAGCGCGCTTACAGCGCCGTACCTACGAAGCGGCAAAAAACTAAAAATCACCAAAAAATGTTTTTGCTTTTGTAATATTAAGAAGTATTTAAGAAATTTTGAAGGGAAGGGATCGAGATTTTGAAGCAATATATATTTGAAATATTTCAAACCGTAAAATGTACTAGTCGCTCGCTGCTTCTCAATTTCCCCCAACATATGATTGGCGCTAGTACAAAAAACCCTTATTCATAATAGCTTTCTTAAAAATAATTTTTCGTTGTTTTTTTTAAATATTGTATATAAAAGTTATCGGTTACAGAAATAATTCGTTTGCCATTTACTAGGCCAAAGGTAAAAAATTCTAGAGGGTTATGTTTTACTGAAAAATGCGCACTATGCAAATAGACTACTGGTGTGCATTGCCAGGAAATTTCATTTTAGCCGCGCCTTAGCTTTAGTACTAAAGGTTCAAAAATCGTTTAGCCTTAGCTTTAGTACTAAACCCAAAAAAGGCTTAGTACTAAAGCACTTTAGCCTTAGCTTTTGCCAAACTGAAAAATATGGAAATGTTCCTAAATTTTAAAAATTATCCCTTTTTTAAGGTAATTCTTGGCATTGCATTGTTAAGTTTAGGGTAAAAACTCAACGTTAAAGATCTTTTTAACGTTTATTGCATTAGGTCTTAGCTTTATATTTTAAAAATATTATTTTTAGGGTTAATTTTACAATTTTAAAGTTGCTCTTGTAACTGTATTTCAGTTTTAACTTTAAATGTTAACAGATGTATCAAAATAGCTAACTATCAAGAATAGTTTTTCTGAAATGAATATCTAAAGCAACAAAACATTTAACCAACATTTTTATTAAAAAGAACGCTTAATGCATAATAAACTTTACAAAATACCCATATGAAATGGTTAAAATAGGATTATTTTAATATTAAGCACTTAGAAACTCGAAAAATACTTCAAAAAAGCAAAAAAATCAGTATTTTATAATGCTTAAACAAAAATAAGAAACACAAAAAATAAAACCCCATTTTCATAGCACCTTAAATTCGTTTAAATCACTTTAATTAGCAAAATATTCACTCATGTTTCTTTTAAAGTAAAAATATAGTATATTCAAGTTTATATAAGCATAGTTTTTAGGCAGCTAAGAGTGAGGGAAGAGGTTGAGAAGGTTGGTTACCGGCGGTAAATTGCATCTTAAATTCTGGGAAGGATGTATGAAAAATTTTGAAATCTAAAAGAGGGTCAGGAGGGTGTGTCTTGTGGATTTTCAAAACAAAATACTTTAGAGGTGTCAGATTAAAATTCTAGAGGGAAGCCAGATTAAAAAAAGAGAATTTTTCTGAGGGTAACTCGATTTTTGTCTAGGAGGGAGGTTCAAAATTTTGAGGTTAAAGGACCTCATCATTCCTCTCCACTTCATGGATAGAAATCTCATTAAATAATCATGTTTTTGATTGGTGAACACTTTTTTTTGGTTTTTTGGTCATTTTTTTGGCCAATCATTTTTGGGTGATTTTTAATTTTCCTGGCAAAAGCTAACGTTTTGCCAAGATCTATAGGATTTTCAATTATTTGGAATAGTTAAAACCTTACCTAATATAGCAAAAAAAAACTTTTGAGGTGCTAAAATGTTATTTGTTTAATTTTTGGTCAAATCTATCTATACTAATTGTTTCTAGTCATGCTAATATTAATAAAAATTTTGTTTTGGGTTTTAATATTTATTTATTAAGACAAAAACAAAAAACAGAATAAAAATATTGTTAGTACAAAACACTAAAGATGAATTTCATTAGGGTGAAATTGTGAGGGTGGTCTAATGACCACTGATATCACGTTCAGGGGAACACGTGACGCAATTTAATAATTATTGGTTACATTAACCCTGAAGACATCATTTTTTTTTAATTTTTCCTAGCTTACGCGTTGAGTCTTTATTTCTTTTTGACGGTAGATGGTATTAATTTCAGATTGAAAGACTTTAGATTTACTCCATTTACAACTGGAATAAAAACCGAAAAGATTTAGACTTCGTGTTTATGACAAAAACGTTATAGTTTTGGTTTTTTTTCCTACTGGTACGTTTAGTCGAAGCTGTTTAGCTATGGTAATTAAAAAAGTGCAAAAATCTTTTACCAGAAGAGTTTTTAAGTGCTGTAGTTTAAACTACTCCAATTATGACAATAGGTTTGCATTTTTAAAACTAGAAAAATTTTCTGAACGCAAGGCCAAAATGGATTAGTGTGAAATTTACAAAATTATTAATAACAAAACATGCCTTCAGTCAAATAATTTTTTCACCTTCAGTAATAATTCTACTAGAGGACACCCTTTAAAGCTTAAAATTGATGAAAGTAGAATAAACTCCAGAAAATTTAGTTTTTCAAACCGAGCAATTCTCAATTGGAATAATTTAGACTCCTGCCAAGTTTCTGTAAAAACCGTTAAAAAATTTAGGAATGCAATTTAATCAGTTAATGTAAAATTTTATTGATTTTGTTTGTGCTTAGTATTAGTGTTGATGTTCGTGCTAAGGCATCAACCCGCTGAGCCATTTTTTAGCAAAATAAATGTGTTTTTTTCTTACTTACTAATAAACCTGTGTTGCAATTGGATCGCATATTTTATAACAAAGTTAAAAATAATCTAATAACCAAATATTATCTGTTTTTTAATCCTTTGATATTTTTCTTCTCTTTATATTTATTTTTCTTTGTCTTTAATTCGATTTACATTATATAATCTATAACTTCATTATAATAATAATAATAATAATAAATTTATTAGTCCAAAAAAAATTTATATAAAGTAAAAATCACAATAGTACGTACAAACCAAATAATTTTTACATTAAATACAAATTGAACTAATAATTATAAAGCCGCACAGGTAATATAAAATTACAACTCATAATGCAGCTTGTTGGATACAATCAAACTTTGTAATTCATACAGAGCATTTGAGAAAAAATAATATTAAAACATAATAAAAATTTCATAATTGTGGATTAATTATTTTAAATATATTTTAATAATCTTCTTGACAATGTTTGTTTAATTGACTACGAAATTTTTTATAAGAGTTAGCCAAAACTACTTCGCTAGGTAAATTATTCCAATGGTTTATTACACGATTTGAGAAGAAAAATTTAGCAATATCAAGTCGCGTTTGTTTGCCTTTAAGCTTAAGTCCGTTATTACGGGTTCTGTTGTTAGTTTCTGCTTTAAAAAAATTATTGGTATCAATGTCCACTAAACCTTTTAAAATTTTAAAACACATGCAAAGGTCATTTTTAAAACGACGAAATTTTAAGCTTTCAAGTTTAAGCTCTTTTAATTGTGTTTTGTATTCAACGTAAGGAAAGAAACATCGAGCATATAACCTTCTTGTAAATACTCTTTGAACCCGCTCAATTATTTCAATGTCTTTGACATAATGAGAGGACCACACAAATGTTTCAAACTCTAAAATCGGGCGCACATATGTGACGTACGCTTTTAGTAACAATGACATATCGTGTGAAGTGAAAGCTCGAAATACCATGGATACTCGTGACATAGCTTTGGAAGCTATTTCCGAACAATAATTTGAGAATTTTAAAGTGTTGCTTATAGTAATTCCTAAAAAGTGTAAATTGATAATTTATATAAGTTTTTTTATTTCGGTAGATTGTGTCATTTAACCCGTTCCCGTAATTGCCTTTTTCCCTTTTACAACTGTTAAACCTTCGTATGACCTAGGTCGTACTTATATCATTCATAATTTTTGTGCGTAAATTGTGGCCAATAAGCGAGCAAATTGAAATGGTTAAAGCAATATGCAGATTTTTCTCACGGATACAGTGTATTACGTAAGATATTTTTTGTTGCAAGAATTTGCATATTGCTACTGTATAGCTTTAACCATTTCAATTTTTTCGCTCACTGGGCACTAATCACGAACAAAAAAATTATGTATGACCTAAAAATTTAATAGTAAATCTCGATCCATTCTAAAACCATAAATATAATAATAATAATAATAATAAATTTATTAGTCCAAAAAAAATTTATATAAAGTAAAAATCACAATAGTACGTACAAACCAAATAATTTTTACATTAAATACAAATTGAACTAATAATTATAAAGCCGCACAGGTAATATAAAATTACAACTCATAATGCAGCTTGTTGGATACAATCAAACTTTGTAATTCATACAGAGCATTTGAGAAAAATAATATTAAAACATAATAAAAATTTCATAATTGTGGATTAATTATTTTAAATATATTTTAATAATCTTCTTGACAATGTTTGTTTAATTGACTACGAAATTTTTTATAAGAGTTAGCCAAAACTACTTCGCTAGGTAAATTATTCCAATGGTTTATTACACGATTTATGAGAAGAAAAATTTAGCAATATCAAGTCGCGTTTGTTTGCCTTTAAGCTTAAGTCCGTTATTACGGGTTCTGTTGTTAGTTTCTGCTTTAAAAAAATTATTGGTATCAATGTCCACTAAACCTTTTAAAATTTTAAAACACATGCAAAGGTCATTTTTAAAACGACGAAATTTTAAGCTTTCAAGTTTAAGCTCTTTTAATCGTGTTTTGTATTCAACGTAAGGAAAGAAACATCGAGCATATAACCTTCTTGTAAATACTCTTTGAACCCGCTCAATTATTTCAATGTCTTTGACATAATGAGAGGACCACACAAATGTTTCAAACTCTAAAATCGGGCGCACATATGTGACGTACGCTTTTAGTAACAATGACATATCGTGTGAAGTGAAAGCTCGAAATACCATGGATACTCGTGACATAGCTTTGGAAGTGTTATGTGTTTTGTGCTTTTCTGTCTTTCCTTTTTTTCATGCTGTAATTTGTTGTGATCTAACAATTGTAGCACTTGGTGATTTTCTTACTTTTTTTTGGGTTTTTGCTAAAAATAAATGATTTAATTTGATTTGAAAATTTCATCTAATAAAAAGTTAAAAACCATATTGTCTGAATGTTTTAAAAACGTAACAATTTTTGTACTTGAAGTTTTACTAGTTTGTTTTTATGATATGATTGATAAAAAATTATAATAATAATTGGTTACAACAATGAGAAACAAAGTGGTTAGAATCTAAACAAAAAACTTATCAAGGGAAATAGTAGTCTTTGATAGAATTGGTCGGACGGAGTAGTCGGAGTAATAATGTGTAGGTCAGTGAAATTATTTTTTTTATTCAAAATTCAATATTCACCCACACTCAGTCTCACAGGTCAACAAACGAAGTTTGAATTAGTATTTCCCCTTCGTGTATAATTTGTATGTTGTAATTAAAAAATTTATTAAAAAATATACTAGAATATCGCGTTATATAGACAACCATAGATAAATTATAAACAAGTTAAACATGTCTTCTGATGAAAAGAGCGTTGAACGAAAACCCAAAATTGGTGCGGCAGAAAGGTAATCAATTTAAAAATATTACTATTTATTAGACGAAAACTAAGCAATATGAATATGTGTTGAGCTGTATAAATAAGTTCTTATGCCAAAATTTACCTCTGCAGCTACAATTCCCACACGCGTCCCAAAATTCGATGTGACCGACCCTGAAATAAAATCCACTTTGTAAAACATTTTTATGCGCTAATTCCTAAATTGAACACGTACGTAAACTTCAATTTTGTAGTTATTTTTGAGATTTTAGCTTGTATAGTTTATGTTATTAGGATAATTTTTATTTTAGGCCTTTAATCAAATTGATATTATTATTTTCGTATTATGAAATGTCTGAAAATTACAAATATACTTTTATTTTCTTCATGGTACCAAATCCAAACAAATTTTGTTGTACATGGTTTTGGTGGTTCATGTGACTTTCTAATTTTTTTTTAAAATTTTTTTTTAGTTGTTTAGACTTCAATTATTATTAAAACATAGTTTTTAATTTAGCTTTTTTTATTAACCAAACAAATAACCAAACAATTTTTTTATTAAACATAAATTGCATATACCAAAAAAGGTCAGTTTTGTGTATGAATTAACTCATAACTCTTTACAACAAAGTTAAATCTCAAAAATAACCACAAAAATAAAGTCTACGTGTTCGATTTAGGGTATAAAGAGTTTTAAAAGTGTATTTCAGGACCAGTGCAATTGAATATTTTGATGCGTATGGGAATCGTGTACCAACTTTCCCTAAAAAGATTTGAGTCGATTAATCCTAAAAAATACCTTTTTAGCATGTAAACTTTATGCTAGTCTCATAGTCTCTATCATTCCATGTCTTTATAATAATAGTCCAAATACCTAATAAATTCCAGTCGCAAAAATAAAATACCATTCTTCTAATACACATTATTTTAGTAAAAATAAATCACAACAATTACCGCATTGAGGTAAGAATCCATGCTAATATTGCAGCATCTATTATTTAATATCTTGAAATTTTTTAGCAGCAGAAAGCGTTCCCGAACACGCAGCAGATCAAGAAGTCCCAGACGAAGTAGCGGAAGTTACAGAGGCGGACCGGGAGGCAGTGGAAAGAGAGGTAAATTTTTCTTTTTTTTAATTATAGTTGATTAATATGTTTATGATGATTGATTGTTGATGTTGACAGGGACGTAGCCAGAGTTTCATTTTGGGGGGGGCGGATTGTAGTACAAAAAAAAATTTCGGGGGGGGGCTCCGCCCCCCCCGAAATTTTGGGGGGGGGCGGAGCCCCCCTTAATTTTTGAAAACGTTAAAAAAGCAGGGATAAACGTAGATAAAGCTGTATAATACACTGTTTTTGGCCTAATAACGTATTATCTAATGTTTTTAGCGGTAAAAACATGTTTTCTTAGTTAAAAATTACATAAGCACACATTGGCAGAGGCTGGATTTTACAAAAAAGGAATTTAGAGATGTTAGTTTCAGACCCCTTGGCTAAACCCACATTGTAAACCAAAGCACATGAGCAGCATCTCGGCTCCATGTTTTCTGGGGTACCTACCTACCTATATGAAAAAATCCGAGCCAATGCTATAGGCGGCAGGAAAATTTAGGAGGGAGGAGGTACATAAATCAAACAATATGATTGTTTGTTTTTCTTTCTGTGTAGTACTTATTACTTATAAAAATTATTGTACTAACTTTGAAATAACATTAGCATCAGGCAACATAAATAACGAGGTATATATGTATGTATACTATAGAAAGTGACCGCTGAGCAAAGCGAAGCGGAACAAATTTTTGGTTTTGGGGGTCCATTGGGGTACTAAAATTATTTTAAAGTTTGGCGCCGAGCGATTAGCGAGGCGCTAGAAAATTTTGAATTTTTAGCCTCTGAAAACCCCCAAATTTTACTATCTGGCGACCATTTCGGGGGGGGGGCGGCCGCCCCCCCCCCGCCCAACCACTATCCTTATTTTTCCTCCTGTCCGACCGTTTCGGGGGGGCGGCCGCCCCCCCGCCCCCCCCCCCTGGCTACGTCCCTGGATGTTGATGATTCAATTAAAGTAGCGCAGATGGGGATGGACATTGAGGTTTCTAAAATTAGAACCCTCTAGAATTAGAACCATTCTAAAATTATAAATAGATTGACGTATAGAGGAGTGGCGTAATTTTCTTGTTTTCTAAATCAAAAAATATAGTCTCATCCCATTTGCTTTTGTACGCGTGCTTTTCAAGTTCCGTATAGAAAGCCCATTAATAAATTCCACACAGGCTAAAATCCGCATTAACATTACAACTTTTTGCATGAAATAGTGTCAATTTCCATGAAAATAATACGTTTGCAACATTTTTTTCAGATTTTAATCCTTTAAGACACACAAAAATTTATAATCATAAAATTTAGCTTGATTTTGCCAGGGTTTAAGAAGCATTTTTTCTGATTAAAATAATTTTAAAAAAAAGTTGGTTTGAAAACATTTCTTAATATAACGAGGAAGAAACAGGAACACTGTTAATGCAGACCTGTGCACGGTCTGGAAATGCCCCCCGTTTTATTAGAGGATTTGCCCCCCCCCCCGTTTTATTGCCCCCCCCCCCCCGCCAAAAATGAAAAAGTACCCTAAAATTATGACGCCATTTTTGACATATGATGACGCCATTATGGCAATTTTTTTGTAGTTTTAAGCCTATTTCAATGTATTTTAAGCCATTTTAAACCTTTTTTACCTTATTTTCGCTTTTTTGTCCTTTTTTTCCCTTTTCCCTTCTTTTTTTTCTTTTTTCTCTTTTTTTCTTTCCCCCTTGCTTGCCCCCCGTTTTAATGCCTCCCCTCGTTTCAGAAAAAGTTGCCCCGCCCCGTGCCCCCTCCCGTTTTGGAATTGCCCCCCGTATTGGAATTGCCCCCCCCCCAATAAAACCCCGGGAGGCAGTGCACAGGTCTGCTGTTAATGGGTATTTAGCTCAACTTGTCTACCGATTTTTCATCCGTCACCCTTTTTAATAATACAAACTACATAAATGATAATTGGTGGTTGCAATGAACCGTAATAAAAAATAAGGTAAATTTAAGATATTAAAAATAGTTTTCTGAGTTTCGAAATTCCAAAAAAGGTAAGGGTCAGGATTATACATGGGCAAGTTAGTCCCGAGGGTGGGGTTAAACCCCAAAGTAGGGGATAGGGTTAAAATCCGAAAAACGCAAAATATCCATATCGTTTTTTTCTGGAGTGCATTTTACCCATATCGTTTTTCGATTTTAAAGAAAAAATAGATTAAGAAACGCTAATTTTAGGTCAAAAAGCTCTTTTTATTGCAGTTTCGAGCTTTTTATTGCGTAAAACATTCAGTTTGACTTCAAAACAAAAGTTTTAAGGCAGTTAGAAGTCATTTTAAAGACATTTTTTCTTCATTTTTTTAAAATTGGAGGGGGGGGGGTAACCTTTTCTCCCCCCCCGTCTTAGTGGGAGGGGGGTTAAACACGCCTTCTCAGAATTTTTTTTTTGGGGGGTAATCCCCCGTGTCTATGTATGAGTGCCACTCCCCCCTTTCCAAAATCCTAGCTACACCCCTGCTTAAAACGCGGATACGATAATTTAAAACTTAGTTTAAAATTGTTTATGTAAATGAGAAGGGGGGTTGTTAAACCCCCCTTCTCAGAATTTGGAGGGGGGGTTAACCCCCCTCGCCCTCCTCAGAATTTGGGGGGGGGGTTAACCCCCCTCCAACTCCCCCCTCCCCGTGCCCATGTATGGTCAGGGTTAAAGGAGGATGCTTTTTAGCTTTGCTTGGGGTTTTGCAAATTAGTGATGGGTAGGCTATGGTTAAATTACTTCAACTGTCTTATGAGCTTGCCCACCTATGCTTATTGTTATTATGTTTATGATGAATAATTAATTAAAATATATTGAATTTTATTAAAATTTAAAACTATTTAACACCGGTTTAGAGAGGAGAAGCAATGGCCCTGCCCCGGAAGCAGTTAACGACCGCATGGTTTACATTTCCAACATCCCGTTTGATGTCCGCTGGATGGAAATCAAGGACCTGGTCAGAGAAAAAGCTGGGGAGGTGGCCTACGTAGAAATGCTGGAGACCCCGGAGGGGAAAGCCAAAGGATGCGCGTAAGAATTGGTGTTTTCTAGCCATTTTCGTGCGTTATGTTATTGTTTCAGAAATATGACGCGCGACGCCCTATAAATAAGAGTTAAAACATAACGAGTTATGGTGCAGTGTACAATCTTATCTTAGTTAAAGTTTGGAGGTTAAAATGAAATTGTTTCGTATTTTTGTTGTCAAAAATGTCTATTTGGCTTTAATTTTCTAAATTTCGCATATTCTAGAAGAACATAAACTTTGGCTTTAAGCTTTAAAAACTTTAAGCATATTTATTGGCATCATAGGTAAGAAAGCGGGGGAGGGGGCAGGGTGGGGTCTACTCATAGGTAATAAAGGGGGGGGGAGGGTGGGGTCCACCCCCAGCCTCGAGTTTTTGGGACCCCGCCTAGACAAAAATATAGCGGGGGGGGCCCTCCCCCCAAATTTCCGAATTTTTTACCCCTGATCCCCCTCTAGAATTTGAAATCTGACCCCCCTCCCACCTTGGAAAATTTTTAGGTACTTTTTTATACTAAAATTTCTTTCAAAAACGTGAGTTTTCATCACATATTCTTGCTTTTACACCCTTTTTATACCAGAATATCGCTTTTTATTCAATAAAATATAGTATTATCCTATAAAAAGAACAATTACTAAAGTTATTATTATGGTTTAAAACTGTTTTGCTTTGGACACCGGACCCCACGTGACCCCCCTCTAGATTTCGAAATTTCGTACAACTTTCGTCAACCCCCCTAAAAAGCTAGGGGGAGTTCGGAGCCCCCCCTGGGACCCCCCTCCTAGAATTCAAAATTTGACTTACCCCGGGTAACCCCCCTAGCTTCCTCGACCGTTCTCACCTATGGGTCTACCCCCCTAGCCTCGAAAATTTGGGACCCCCCTAGACGAAAATCTAGGGGGCCCCCTTCCCCCCAAATTTCCGAATTTTTTACGTCTGACCCCCTCTAGAATTTGAAATCTGACCCCCCCTCCTCCCTCGGGAAAGTTTTGGGTACTTTTTTATAGTAAATTTTCTTCCAAAAACGTAAATTTTTAACACATATTTATGTTTTTACACCCTTTTTACACCAGAATATAGCTTTTTATTTAATAAAATGTAGTATTATCCCATAAAAAGAAGAATTATTAAAGTTATTATGGTTTAAAACTGTTTTGCTTTGGACACCGAACCCCACCTGACCACCCCTCTAGATTTCAAAATTTTGCACCCCGGGTCGACCCCCCTAAAAAGCTAGGCGGGGTCAGACCCCCCTAAGACCCCCTCCTAGAATTCAAAATTTGATTTACTCCGGGTAACCACTACCTCCCCCCAGCTTCCTGGACCGTTCTCACCTATGATTGGCATTAAATATATCTTGGAACAGCAAAACTCTTAAACAAAAACGTTTTTTCTTAGCCGCCAAAACCAAACTGTAAAGCCCGGTTCAGGTTCACACTGCTGCGATAGGCGACAGGCGATAGGTGACAGGCGATAGTGCCGTTCAGTTCACACTGAAAGAAAACTAGGATTAGAACTTTGCTCCATCGCTTGTCGCCTATCGCAAGTTACTATCGCAGCAGTATGAACTGACAAGAGCCTATCGCCTGTCGCCTATCTCAGTAGCGTGAACCGGGCTTTCAAGTGAATTAAACTTTGTTAAAAATATATTTTTATTTAACGCTGTGCTGTTAGCATCAGTCTTTAAAAACACTGTTCTTAAAGAATTTCCAGTATTGATTATATTTTTGTACTATATTTTTCCGGTCAACGCTGTCATCTTCCACCGAAAACATATTCCCCTTAAAGTTTTATTGTTACAACCGTTAGTTTTATCGACTTTGTAATTTTTAAATCCACCTGAACCTGCATATATCATCTTCTCAAAGTAGTTTTTAAATATAATTCTGCTTTAATTTTAAAATTCTTCACAAAAACTTTGTAATTGAATCCAGAAAAAATGTAGCAGAGTTTTTAAATAGCATTTTATATATAAATAAATATAATAGAATGTCAAACGCTCTCCAATATTTCAATCAGCAGTGCAAAAAAATTGTTTATGGTATCTGACCACTAGACTTAGAATTCAAATGATCCACCATCGCTAAAACCCATGGGCAAAAAAAAAATAAAATCCCAAAATTTTAACACTCCCTCCATTATAGGTGTTTTTTTTGGGGGGGGGGGGCAGAGGGGTGCACCCTCCCCTAAAGCCAAAATTTTGGACCGCCCTTAGAAAAAATCCAGGGGCCCCTCTCCTCCCCTCAAAGCTCGAGAGCGGTCCGGCCTGACCCCCCTAGCGAGGCTGACCCCCCTCCCCCACTCCTGACCAATTTGGAAGTATATTTTTTATTTACTGTTAAAAACACGGGTTTTTAGTTAAAAGCAGTGTTTAAATACACTTTTTAGACCTAAATAAGCTGTTTATGTACATAAAATTCAATATTAGACCTAAAACACTTTAAATTATTGAGTTAAAAAAATTTTGTTAAAAAATTGGCCTCCCCTGACCCCCCTAAATTTGAAATCTCGCACCCGGGGTCGACCCCCCCTAAAAAGCCAGGGGTGGGTGGGGGTGTTGGGGGGGGGGGGGTGGGGGGGGGGGTGCCGTTTGGAGTGGGGTTTCCCCCCTCGAGTGGGGGGGGGGGAGAAGGTTACCCCATTTTGGAAAATGAAGAAAAATGTTGGGCCTAACTGACGGGGGTGACATATGGGCAAGAGAGAGTTGGGGGGGTTTACGATTCTAGAGTGGGGTTTACGCTCGTGGGGGGGGGGGGTGATGGGTTACCCCATTTTGGAAAATGAAAAAAATGTCCGGGACCCTAATTTTGGCTTCCCGGGGGTGCCCTATGGGAGGGGGGGGGTTGGGGGGGGGGGGGTTACTTCTGAGAGTGGGGTTACTAGAGTGGGGGGGAGAAGCTTACCCCCATTTTGGAAAATGAAGAAAATGTCTTTAAAATGACTTCCAACTGCCTCCAAACTTAAGTTTTGAGGTCAAAGTGTGTGTTTTGAGCAATGAAAAGCCCAAAAATGCCATAAAAAGGGCTTTTTGGCCTAAAATTAGCGTTTTTTACCTATTTTTCCTTCCATTTTTTTTTTTTTGATCGAAAAACGGTATGGGTGAAATGCGCTCCCACGATATGGGTATTTTGCGTTTTTCAGATTTTACAAAGAAAAACGATATGGGTATTTTGCGTTTTTGGAATTTATCCCCCCCCCCCCCCCTATGCGGTTTAAGCTCCCCCCCCACTCCGGACCAACTTGCACATGGTCACCCCCCTAGCGGAGGGGGAACCCCCTAGAGGGGACCCGACCAAAAACACCTATGCCCTCCATCCGGCATTTTTGTCCAACTTGCCCATGTATGCCCCCTGATTTAATCAAAATGTATTTTTAGAGTTGTAGAATTTAAAGAATCAGAAAGTGCAAAAAAGTGTGTAGAAGAAATGCATCGAATGCAACTCAAGGACCGGTACATCGTCGTAAAAGAAATACGGGTTTGTTATTTTAGAAATAAATTTTATTCCTTTAAATAACAAAAATGTGTAAAAATATATGCAATGGCTTAGCTAGGAGCCCCCTCCCTGTCATTTGAGAAAACCGAATTTTTGAATTTTGGGGGAAAAATTGCTTAATATTAGTTAAAACATCCTGATGGGTTCCAAAAGAAAATTAATTAGCAAAAAAACTAAAAATGTTTCGCTTTACGGAAGGTGCATCTACATTTCTGCATATTATTATTAATTAGATTATTCTATTTCAATAATAATGCCGTTTAATAGTAAATGTTTTTACATATTAAAACTACTAATAGTTACACCATATATGGGCAAGCTGATCAGGAGTGGGGGGTTAAACACAAAATTGGGGTGGGGGAGGGGTAAGAGGAAATAGAATTCCCTAGCCAATAAGAGGTCGTATACTTCAGCCACGCCTATCCATTTTCATCAGCTTGCTAAAGTTTTTTATAGATGTATTAAATAAAACTAATTTAAAATAAATAGAATGCCTGCAATCTACGTTTATGTTTGTAAATACTGTTCGTTTTATCATTTTTGTATTTTTTTGCAGGACCCTCCGGCCTTTTTCCGTAAAGTGAAGGAAGACATAGGTGTGGATTTCCTGGCCAATCGTAGCGGGCCTGGCATGGGCGGGGGGATGGACGTGGGCGGTCCGCGCGGCGGTGGGCGTGGTAGGGACGCCGTCAACTTCGAAACCTACGGGCTCTCGCTCAGTTTCCTCAGATCATTGGGGATCGACGGGCCGCTCTTTCCTCGTGTTTTCGTCGCCAATGTGAGTTTATATTGGGATTTATGGGTTTCGTAGTGGTTTGTGCGAAAAATAATTGATTTATTTGTAGTTATTTTGAGAAATGCGCTAAGCACATCAGAACACCGGAAGGTGCAATTAGTATTATTCAAAATTTCTATGTTTGTTTTACGTCATCAACGAAAAATGGATGCGAATGCGACTTATATTCAAAAAATTTTATTATGCAAAAATATTAGTTTAAAAAATTTATTTCTTCATCTACACACAAATTACTATCTTTCCTTTTAAATAGCTGCCTTTTCTGTCAGTATAAACGCTATTTAAAAAAAATTAATCGTCGTTAGACGGGCTTTATTGATGGTGTTTTTAAACCGGAGTCGTATAGTCACGTGATAAGTGCTTTTAGAGAATACTTTTTAAAACTATAAAAATAAATTTCTGTAACCGTAAAATTGTAAAAGTATTAATAAATATGTGCGTTTAATAATCCCCCTCCTCCATAGGCGGGCAGCCTCTGGATTTGGGGGGTATCTCCCCCTAAAATTGGGGGGGGGGTTCCCAGTACTAAAAACGCTAAAAATGGGGTATTTTTGAGGTATACCCCAAAAAAAATTTCGGGACACCCCCCAAATTTAGGGGGTCAGGCATTGAATTAGGCTAAAACTTCCAAAAATTTTGGGATGATGGCGTCGTAAATGGTCAAAATGGCGCCATAATTTTTGGGTATTTTTTCATTTTTGAGCGGGGGGCAAATTCTCCAATAAAGGGGGGGGGGCGCATTTCTAGACTGTGCACAGGTCTGGGTCTTTAACTTCTACTTTCCTTTTTTGTAGTCGAATGGTATTTTCTTAAAAAATTGGTCATATTATAATTGTTTGGGAATATTGTGAAATCTACTAAACTTTTAGGTCCCTTACAACATCCAAACGGGCAAGATCTACGATATTTTCTCGATGGCAGGCCAAGTAGTCAGTGTGGATCTCAACCTGGACAAGGAGGGAAAGAGTAAGGGGCTGGCAGTCGTGGAGTTTTCCCACCCCATCGAAGCCGTTCAGGCCATTTCCATGCTGAACAACCAACGACTGCAGGATAGGACACTCGCCGTTAAAATGGTATGTGTATAGGTGCGTGTATGTGGGTTATTCGTCTGGACCTGGCCGAACCGTTATAGTTAAAAACCGTTCACAGGTGGTCAGGCAAAAGGTTGGGGTCGAAAGTTTTATACCAAAAGTCATAAAATTGATTTCAGTCCATTCGTCGACAAATTTTAAACCTTAAATTTTGGGGGTCTTAGTACCAAAAATGCTAAAAATCAGGTTTTTTCTCTATACCTCTAGGTGGCCTTTTTCCGAGCATAGCTCCCAAAATCCAGTAGGCTGTTTCCTATGCACTAATTAAGCTTTCTTTAACATGAGGCTTAATTTATGTTCTTATATTCCTAGATTTTTTCTAGGGGGGCGGACCCCTCTGGCCTCCTCTAAGAAAATACCTATGCCTTCTTTATTAAAATATGGGCGAAAGTGGACTCGAATATTGTGTTATTCAGCTTCATTAAACTCATTAAACTTGAACTGCGTATTACGCTGCGTGGTCACTTGATAGGTTTTTTGTCTAAAAAGCGTCGTATTACACAACCATAGATGAGGGGGGGGGTTGGGGGGGGTTATACCCCCCAAAATTTCGGATATTGCTGACACCCCCCCCCTAAATTTGGGGTACCCGGGGACACCCCCCCCCTCAAATTCGCCTCTCAGAGAAAAATTTTTAAGTGTTATAAAACGACTAAAAAAAATTTTTCCGGAGAGTTAATTATTAATTGACAATTTATCTTAGTTTTTCGATTACAAATCGATTATCCCGTTCAGTAGTAAAGGTATACAGTTTAATAAAACTACTATAAACACTATTATCCTTTAATTAACGTTTTAAACACATGTTTTAAATGTGTAGGTATAAGAAACCTTAAATTTTGTAATAAGTATCATCTGTAATTAAAATTTCAAATGTATTTTAGCGCCTTAAATTAAAAATTTTCTCTCCCGGGGGGGCATTCTGCCCCCCCGTACCCCCTGACAAGGGGCTCCGCCCCTTGACCCTGCTGGGGGGCTCTCGCCCCCCAGATCCCCCTCATATCTGGGGGGCTACCGCCCCCAGACCCCCTTCAGGGTTAGTAGAGTCCCCAGACCGCCCCCCGGAATGAAATCCTGGGCACGCCACTGCCAAAGGGGGGTCTGTCTAACCCCAAATTTTTCCCTTTGCCGACCTAAAAGAGGTGTATAGACCCCCCTGGCTACCCCCATGTATGTATATAATCTTTAATTAAATATAAGATTATGGATTAAAAAGTTTGTGATACTTGACTTTATAATCAAGACAATAATATTATTATTCTATTATTATGTAATTATTAAAAAAATAATTAAAACATTATTAATAAAAGAATTAAAAAAATACAATTTTGTAAGTTGCAATAAGGTCTTATTTCAATTTTACACAGTTTTAAAGCATTTATAAGCTTGTTTTACGTTTTTTTTAGGCGTTTTAAGCCCATTTTAAGGCAGCGCGGAAATATTGGGTACACGGTACACCCCCCCTCAAAATTTGGGTCTTTCCAGACACCCCCCTAAAATTTGACCCCCCCCCAAAAAATCCGAGAAGCTGCCCACCTATGGTGGGGTCCACCCCCCTCTAGCCTCGAAATTTTGGGACCCCCCTAGACGAAAATCTAGGGGGCTCCCCTCCCCCCAAATTTCCGAATTTTTTACCCCTGACCCCCTCTAGAATTTGAAATCTGACCGCCCTCCTCCCCCTCGGGAAAATTTTAGGTACTTTTTTTACACTAGATTTTTTTCCAAAAATGTGAATTTTCATCACATATTCATGCTTTTACACCCTTTTTATCCCAGAATATCGCTTTTTATTCAAAAAAATGTAGTATTATACTATAAAAAGAACAATTATTAAAGTTATTGTGGTTTAAAACTGTTTTGCTTTGGACACCGGACCCCACCTGACCCCCCTCTAGATTTCAAAATTTCGGAACCCGGTCGACCCCCCCCCCTAAAAAGCTAGAGGGGGTCTGGACCCCTCTGGGACCCCCTCCTAGAAATCAAAAATTCATTTACCCCGGGTAACCACCCCCCCTAGATTCCCCGACCGTTCTCATCTATGTACACAACGAGAGTTTCTTAGTTTTCTTGAAACCAATATCGTTAGCTCGCAGTTCAGGGCGTCGCATTTTTAAAACATCAAAATAATGGGAGCTATTTCATTTTATAGGATAAGTTCGAGAAAATTGTGGAGCGGCGTCGGCCCGGCGAACTTCCGTACGGCTTGAAAGGAATCGGGATGGGGCTGGGCGCCAACGGAGCACCCCTCAGCAACATCGCACAGCTGTTGGCCGGCAGCGGTTCCCCAGGATTGATGGGGGCTGGAGGTAAGCCGAGTATTTAACTGAATTGATACCATTAATTAGAAGTATAAGTTATTGTAATTTATTCCTGTTTAAGCAGGTGATACGGCTCAGGGGCCCCGGCTTGCTGGCAGTCTAAAACGTCCCGAATTTTTATGGCCATTTATTGATTTTAATTTAAAAATATTATTATGTTTTAAGATTTCAGGGAGTGAGGACCTTTGAGGGAGGGGTGGGAGTTTAAGAACTACAGACCACCCCTCTCGTTGGGATAGGCAAGGCTAAAAATTTGGGGGCGCAGACAAATTTTTCCTGCGCTCGACGGTTTCTCTTTTTTTACAGCATTACAAGATAAAAAATGCAATTGTTAAAGTTTTAAATCACCTTTTTTAAGTGAAAGTTATTTGCAGTTAATTTTTAGTGTTTTAATTAGTCCCCTTTGTAATTTTTTTATACTTTCTAGTAGAATACGCTTGACCCCTATTTTATATTATTAAAATTAAAAATTTGAAGAAATTAAAAATACAAAAAAAATTTATTTTCGCGCTTTCCTCTGCTAAGTGCTTAGTCATTGTCCGTGTTGTAATGTTAATGTTTAAAATTTCCTCGTGCTTTGTTCTGGTTTGTGTGTACTCAATGTATGTGTTGTAATGTAAACTTTGTTACGAAACTAAATTGTTTTCTAAAAAATTGTTTCGTTTTTTTTGTTTACTTATTTTTATCGAAACAAATAATTTTTCAAGCCCTTTTATAACGTTTAAAATTAAAATTTTTTCAACCCCTTTGTGCAATCCTGGTTCTCCTTACGGGAAGAGAGTATCACCAACTGTAACCGATGGTTAAAACAGGATTAAATCAAGAAGGGTTACCACATTTGGAGTTAAAAAATTATGGGATTTCCTGGATTTTGAAAAAAAAAATTTTCTTTTGGTTGGGGTATTTATTGACTAGTTCTTTTACTTAGATTTTAGATTTTGTGGTCTGTAATGATAATAATCGCGATAATTTAGTTTTGATCATATAGTTACGAAGAGAATTCTTGTTTTGATATTTAGTTTTACAATGCTATAAAAATTGTACTAGTATTTCTAATATTATGAACCGTGTTCACAAATTTACCCAACAGTAGTACACAAATATTTTTCAATGAAATAAAAAAGGTTTGATGAAAAAATGAATTATTTATGAGCTCTTTTTAAAAGCTGGTTGCTTGCGTAATTTTAAACATAAATTTTATTTATTTAAAAAAATTCTGGAAAGTGCGACAGTTTAAATTTTTTAATTAGTGCAAATTTTTTGATTTAGTAACAGCTTATATTTTTTACAAGCATACATAAATCATTTTTGCATGGTCGGCAGGACAGCCTCTTTTGTTTATGAGGGAAATTTTAGTAGGTTTTTGTCTAGCTCAGAAAACCAAATATAAAGAGACATAGATAAACAAAGGGGAGGGCAAAGGGTCGAGGGTTCCATTCTCCCTCTATCTTTCAACACACCCCCACATCCTCCGGATTAAAATTCATAGGGGGCACCCCAAAATTTTTCTCTCTGCTGCTGTGCTGCACTCTCTAGAATTTCAAATCTGAACCTCCCTTCCTCCCCTCGAAAAAATCCTGAAAATTATTTTTGAAAAAAGTTTTTTTGGTATACCTCAAATACCTTATTTTTTGCGTTTTCAGTACTGGGACTATAGGTGGGCAGGGGGGAGTTGGGGGGGTTATACCCCACAAAAAATCCTGACTATAGCCGACACCCCCCCTAAAATGTGGGGGTACCCCGTACACCCCCCTAAAATTTGGGGGGTCCCAGTACTAAAAACGCTAAAAATAGGGTATTTGGCGTATACTCCAAAAAATTTTCGGGACACCCCCCAAATTTGGGGGGTACCCCCCAAATCCGAGAGGCTGCCCACTTCTGACTGGGACCCCCCAAATTTTAGGGGGTGTCCGGGGTACGCGACCCGGTACGGTACTTCTCGATTTTAGAGGTGGTAGCGTTGGCAATAATCGGGATTTTTGATGGGGTATACGTATAATAACCCCTCAGTCAACCTCCCCCCCTGCCCAGTGCCCACCTATGCTTAGACCTTAATTGCTCATTTTTAACACAAACAGTATTTTTACACCCTTTTTATGGATCAATTGACAATATTTTATTTTATTTGATAAATTTTAATATTTATTTTATTAAATCAATTTTCTTCAATTAATTTAACTGAACCATTTGATTGACTAGACCACTACCCTTTTACCTTTCTTAATTTCTAAACACTTGAGGTCGACTTCCCTAGGCAGCTTATATGGAGAGCGTGAGCGTCGGACATTAGTGGCTAGATTTCGGTAACGCATTTGGCGAGAAAAGGTAAGAGATGCGACCACCAATAAACCAAGTATTTTGTTGTATTTTTGTGGGGTAACCTCTCCCGTGTCCACCTGTCTAATGTAATCCTTTGTCAACCTTCTTCTCCTTAATAACATTGTCGCTACTTTTTGTACATCGTTGTATTGTGTGTAAAATAAAGAGTCACAATCAGTTTACAATCAACGTGACGTGACTCTGACTTTAGATTTACTATATCAGTGTTTTAAAAATCACAAAAAAGGTCACAATTACGAGTATTTTATAACTTTTTTGACTCATTGTGTCATAATAATTTTCGACGTGTTACTTTTCAGGTTACGGTAATAATGCGCCAGTGGGCGGCGGTGGCGGCTACGCCAACAACGCCCCGATGGAATCGCCGGCCGCGCCGAATTCCGCCTGGGGAGTGGGGGCCGGGGGCAATTCCTACAACTCCTTGAGTAGCAGCCTCTCCCGCGACTACAACAGCGGCCCGGTCATGGATAACGCCCCGGCTTACAATTCAAGTAAGTGTTTTTATTTGAATTGGGGTCTTAACGGGACCGAGCTAATTATTTACGCAAGTATTTATGGTAGCTGAGCCACGGGTAGGCATTTTTCCGGATATTCTACGCGTCGAATTATAAGTGGGCACTGGTAGCCATGCGGATTTTGCGAAGGAAGTATACTCGAAATATTGTGGGTTTTTCGGCAAAAAAAATGTCTCTCCATAAACTCTTTTTAGCCTTTTTAGTACCGCCAAATTTTAAGGGGCAGTTTCAGAATTTTTTGGAGGAAGTTAAGCCACCTTTCCTGTGCACTTTTGACACCCCCAACCCTTTTTTTTGCGCTTTTAGTATCATACAGTATCATCATTATTTTAAGAGGGAATTATAAATACTCATACACCCCTTGACAAATCCTAAACTGCGGACACCCCCTATTAAAATTTAAAGATTCCGAGACACCCTTCCCTTTATTAGTGGTCTTAGCCCCCTAGGCGGGCACATAGATGAACACGGTCATCGAAGCTGGGGAGGGGTGTTTATCCCAAGTAAATAACGTTTCAAAATCTTGGGGGGTTCGTATCAAACCCATACATGAGCAGCCTCCCGGATTTTTTTTGGGGGCTATACCCGACCCTCGAAATTTGGGGAGGGGAGTGTCCCCAAATTTTTTTGGGTTATACTTCAAATACCCTGTTTTTAGCGTTTTTAGTACTGGGACCCCCCAAATTTTAGGGCGGGTGTCTGTGGTACGCCCAATTGTTAGGAGGGGGGGGGGGTATCGGCTATAATCGGGATTTTGGGGGGTATAAACCCCCCTGAACCCCTCCCCCTGCCCACCTATAGTCGAAACCCCCCTAGCTTTCTATGGGGGGTCGACCCGGGGTGGAAGATTTTAAAATCTAGAGGAGGGTCAGGTGGGGTCCACCAATGTCCAAAGAAAAATACTTTTGAACCATTGAAGGTTTAATAATAGTTTTTTTATAAAATAATACTACATTTTATTAAATAAAAAAGCGATATTCTGGTATATACCCTACCCGAAAAACTTGGGAACTGGTTTTTTTTTTCGCCGGCGCCTAGGCGCCAGCTAGCGCCTAGCCTCCAAATTTTAGGCGCCAGCGCTGAAATCTAGGCGCCAAAAACATAAAATTTTTCATGTCAACAAATAGTGCTTTTTTTTGCTAATAATAGTTTTTTCAGTACCATATATAATTTTGGATGACTTTGAAGTCAAATTTGTGTTTTATATGCTAAAAATCTAAAAAAATAATTTTTTTCTTTTTTCAATGCTCAACTTCTAAATGCGTAAAATTTCGCCAAAGGATCATAATTTATCAAGAAAACATTGGCACAAAAACCTAGAAAATTTAAATAATTTGGGTTTGGCTTGGCTGGCATAATTTTAATATAAAGGTGTTTTATAACCAATTTTTGCTTGGTACAGTTGGTTTAAAATTTTTATATGGATTTTTTAAAAGGTTGTTTACATTGATTTTTTTTTTGTTAGCGTTCTTTATTTTTTTTTATATATTTTTTAATTCTCATTTTAAAATTGTTATTTGTTTGATGAATTAAAACTTTAGAGGAGGATCTCTAAGAGCTTATTACACTAAATTGAATAAATTTATGAATTTTAAATCAATATAAAAAAATGATAGTTTTTAAAGTGAAACAGATAGAAACAGTTAGCAAAAATCATGAAAAATTTTTTAAAAATCTTGCAATATAATGATTAGATAATGATTTTAAAAGTCAATAATTTTTTAGCAAAATGATTTTATTAAGGGGTAATTTTAGGTTTCGATCAAAACTAAACTTTAGTAATTAGTTTTTTAAGATTTCTATTTTAAATGGCATTTCTCAGGATTAAAAAAAGTTCAAAACAGTTATGCGCTGACGCTGAGCTAAGCGAAGCACAAGAAAAATTTTAGAAATTGATATTTTAAAACTTTAAAAATTTTGCTTCCTTCTTTGTCTATTTGTCTAAAAAAAGCTGTAAAAAATATGTGTCTAGCCAAAAATCTAGGCGCCAGGCTGGTGCCAAGGCCCAAAATTTTAGGCGCCAGCGGGAATTTCTAGGCGCCATTGGCGTCGATTTGGCATAAAAAAAAACCTAGCTTGGGAAAGGGGTGTCTCAAAAGTTTTTTTTCTGTATATCCCAAATATCCATTTTTAGCCTTTTTAGTACCAGGACACACTCAAATTTTAGGGGGGTCTCCAAGCTCTCCCCAAATTTTAGGGGTAAGAGCGGTGTCAGCAGTCTTAAGATTTTGGAGGGGGTATAACCCCGCCACCAACCCCCCCTGCCCACCTATGCTTAGCCCTCAAACACAAAAAATGGGATTTTGGGAGTGATAATCTTAAAAATTTTCGGTCGCCTTTGATGACCGTAATTTCTTTTTATAAAATTAAAGGCCACGTATGAAACGTGGTAGCTAAAAAGGAGATACTAGTGAAGGCTTATCCACAGTTTAGTGTTTGAAAAAATTTCAATCTTAAAATTCTTTCGGCTTTAAACTTTTAAGGATTTTTACTGTAACCCTCGCCATACATGGGCACGGGGGGGGGGGGTTGGGGGGGTTAACCCCCCCCCCAAATTCTGAGAAGGGGGATTTAACCCCCCCCCACTCAGAAGTGGGGGGGGGGGGAGAAAAAGTTAACCCCCCCCCAATTTTGGAAAAATGAAGAAAAAAAAAGTCTTTAAAATGACTTCTAACTGCCTCCAAACTTAAGTTTTGAGGTCAAAATGAATGTTTTAAGCAATAAAAAGCTCAAAAATGCAATAAAAAGGGCTTTTTGACCTAAAATTAGCGTTTTTTACCTATTTTTCCTTCAAAATCGAAAAAACGATATGGGTAAAATGCACTCCAGAAAAAAAAACGATATGGGTATTTTGCGTTTCTCGGATTTTAACCCCCCCCTAATTTGGGGTTTAACCCCCCCCCCCACTCCGGACCAACTTGCCCATGTATGCCCCTCGCTACTGTTCCTAAAAATTGTATGTTTTCACGAAAACCTTTAAAAAAATTTTATAAATGTCTGCGTACATTTTTGATGTAAAATCGGAGATGTCTACATTGAAGACAAAAACGCGTTTTTGCTGATTTAACTAATTTAGTTATAATAGTACCGAGTACATACGTAATACGTGGGCGAAAAAAATTTAATAATAAAAAATAATTTAATAATTACTTGATTTTAATAATTAACATTTAATATCAATATTTTTCTGATGACAAAAAATCGTTTTGCTGCTAAAATTTATTTAGTTATGGTTAAATAGATAGATAGATAATAATGCTACTGCCGTACCACATAGAAGTACTAGCACACAACCCATGCACGTGTTAAAAAAATTAATAATTTAATAATTAACTTTATTTTTATATTAATTTAATAAATATCATTTAATGTCAATGTTTTTAATAATGAAATAAATTGTTTTATTGAAGGTCGAGACTATTCAACGGCTGGTATTACCGGAATCGTGGACTCGGGTCGGACAGTCTACGGTTCCTCGGCACCGGCGGCCCCCCGACCCCTCATGGCAGATACCGCTTATCCCATAGCCGCGGATCGCTACGACGGAGCCGTTGGTGGTATGGGAGGCGGCGCTGGTGGTGGAATGGGAGGCGGAGCTGGTGGTGGAATGGGAGGCGGAGCTGGTGGTGGAATGGGAGGCGGAGCTGGTGGAATGGGAGGCGGAGCTGGTGGAATTGGAGGAGGCGCCGGTGGAATGGGAGGCGGAGCCGGAGGATTGGGAGGCGGCGGTGGGGGAATGGGAGGTGGAGCCGGTGGACTAGGAGGGATTGCTGGTGGAATAGGAGGCGGAGTGGCAGGAGTTCCGCCGGTGGCGCGGGAGTACGACGCGGCCACGCGCCCCCTGTCTCCGCTGAGCGGGCGCAGAACTTCGCGCGGTATCATTATAAAGAATGTAAGTGTTTTAGATTTGTGTTTAATTATACTTTAGTCATCTATAATATCATTAAGTCTAAGTGGTATTCTTCCATTTTCGTTTATTTACACAGTACAGTCAGTAGCTATTATTTTTTTATTTATATTATTTATTAGATAATCAAGGGAGCAAACAGAATTAGAAAAGGGTGACATAAACATATTTTATTAGCATAAAAAAAGGGTGGAATGACTTACATACACATTCTCTTAATTGCAGACATAATTTTTCAAAATTTTAAAATTCAAAAGAGATGCGCTATCATATTTTTTGAAATTATCAATAAAGCCTCCGTATCCACCCACCCCCCTCCCCTTTCCCACCATTGTCTTTGATCCTAACTCTGCTGGGTTTTATATTTTGGTCTATTTACTGACAAAAACACCATGGGAATAAAAACTATATTTTTGTACTGTATAATTTTTGGTAAATTTCGCTTAAATGTGGTTGGTTAATGACTTTTATCATACATGAGCATGGACCGGCAAGCTAGGAGGGGGGTGGTTACCATACATGGGCAAGTTGGTCTGGAGTGGGGGGTTAAACCCCAAATTAGGGGGGGTTAAAATCCGAGAAACGCAAAATACCCATATCGTTTTTTTTCGGGAGTGCATTTTACCCATATCGTTTTTCGATTTTGAAGGAAAAATAGGTTAAAAACACTAATTTTAGGTCAAAAAGCTCTTTTTATTGCATTTTTGAGCTTTTTATTGCTTAAAACATTCATTTTGACCTCAAAACTTAAGTTTGGTGGCAGTTAGAAGTCATTTTAAAGACATTTTTTTTTCTTTATTTTTCCAAAATTGGGGGGGGTTAACTTTTTCTCCCCCCCCCCACTTCTGATTGGGGGGGGGGGTTAAACCCCACTTCTCAGAATTTGGGGGGGGTTAAACCCCACTTCTCAGAATTTGGGGGGGGTTAACCCCCACCCAACCCCCCCCGTGCCCATGTATGGTGGTTACCCCAGGTAAATGGCCCTTTGAAAACTAGGAGGGGGGGGTTCCGTACCTCCCCTAGCTTTTTAGGGAGTGTCGACCTGGGGTAGACCAGTTTGGAATCCAGAGGGGGTCCGGTTTCCAAATAAAACACGTTAGGGTAGTGCATTTAATTTCGGCACTTTTTTGTTTTTACGATGTAACTTTTCACTGTATGGCCCGATTTTCATGTTTGATAGCTCATTTTGAAGTTTTCACGATACTGCGTTGCGTTACAAAAGTTTCACTGTACAAAAGTAGTTTTTTTACTTAATTAAATCAGTTTTTTAGAAAAATGGAAAATCGCCGAAAATAAATGTGTGCATTTAATTTCGGCACTTTACAAACAATCGATTGTTTCTCGGTCAAAAAATCATGATTTTCAAAAATTTTAAAGCCTATCATTATCTCCAGACAGTTTTCTTTAATTTAAGCTTCTACTTGTTGTTCAACGTGTACCTACTGGCAAATAGTTACAGCTAAAATGCCAAATGGTATCAAAATGAGTAAAATTTGAGAAAAAAGTGCATTTAATTTCGACACTTTTTAAAAGGACCCCCTTAATCGAGTTTAAGTGCAGTGCTATGACCCCTACACATTTCAACGTTGTCTTTTAACTATTTATAACTACAATTTAACACCCGAACACTTAATTCAACCCGTTTTTACCTACAGCAATATGTGTGCCGAAATTACACTATTTTATTTTAAAACGATTGCTCACCACAGACGCAACATTATTTCGCTCACCACGGGGACTAAAAATTCGGAAAATAGACTAAATTTTACCAGAACAGTTTAATTTTTAAACCAGTTTATTGCGTAATCTTGAAATTCCCATGTTCTAAAAACCAGTAAAAATTTTATTTTTTATAAATCATACAATTTTACATGAAAATATAATAACATAACAAATAAAAAGGTCACGACAGCCGTGAGCCGTCTACATATAATTAGGTCTCATTTCAGCTATCAAACGTCGTATTCCGTCCAGGATTACCAAAGATATAGTCCAAAATCAAAAATGGCCAATTTGGAAAAGTGCCGAAATTAAATGCAACACTCTATATCATTTATTTAAGTTTTTTAGCTCTAATATAGATTTTTATATACTAAAATATGCTATTTATGTATAAAAAGAGTACAAAAACACTTTTTTTGCTACTAAACTGTGTTTATGACAGTAAATTTTGACCTAAATTCATACCCAAAATTTGACTAGGAAAAGGGGGGGGTGGTCGAGTTAGAATTCCAGAGGGGGTTAGGTTGTCAAAATTTAAAAATTTTGGGCGGAGGGAGGCCTACATTTTTTTCCAGGGGGGGGGTCCAAAATTTCGAGGCTTAGGGGGGAAGGGTGGACCCCACACTAGCTCCCTCCCCTATGCTCATCTAAGACTGTTATTTGTTAGATAAGATATCGTCGTTACTACGGCAAAATGAGCCACAGTTCCTATAAAATATTTATGTAATTGTGACGCTTTCTAATTTAAATCACTACCCTATAAACTACAGAATGAGTCACAGTCACGTGTAATTTATAATGACAATGGCTCATTTGGCCGTAGTAACTGCACAATATTGATTTTCAGCTCCCGCATGACTACACGTGGCAGATGGTAAGGGATCGCTTGCGGGGTTTCGGCGACATCGAATTGGCAGAAATCGTCTCCCCGGGTGTGGCCAAGGTCAGATTCACGCACGGAATGGACGCCGAACGGGCTGTCTGTAAGTATTGTTTGTTTGTCTGCGTGTTTGTTCGTTCACGTCAGCGTAAATTGCGAAGCAAGCGGTGGGCGTCAGTGATTGGTCGGACGGTTCCATATCCCATAGATAGAAAGAAACCGGAAGGATTTTGTTGCAGTTGGAGTTAAAGTGTGTGCGTGTACTTACAAAAGTCAAGTCGCTTAAAGCGCTGGTGGATCTTTAGTGGTTACAATTATAATCATAATCATACCCTTTCTTCAAATCATTTATCATGGTTGTCGTAGTAGTCGTATCATGCTGCACTTGCCTGGACCAGATCAATAGTGAGCTTAAAATTTAAGATGATATGAACAGATGATATAAACCATTTTATATAAAGAAATTTGGAGAGAGGAAAACGAACTTTTTTTTTCTAAAGTGGGTAAAATTTTTAATATGAAAAAAAAAAACCAAAAACAAAAAAGGGATTATATTTTTTCGACTAAATTCGTTTGAAATTACAGTTTTAAAGAATTGTTTTATAGTTTTGAAATTTTTTTTTCTAAAAGTTTTTCTAAACGCAACCTTCTAGGTGTAGCTTTTAGTTGTAAAGTAAGAAAGAGGTTTGTTAGTCAATTAAACGTGAATACTTTCTGATTGGTTAAATAATGTATAACGTTCAATATAATCACACAATTCAAAAATATGTCTTATATTAACGTACATAAGCAGCAATTTGTTTAATTTTTATATGCACGCGTCAATAAAATCTAAAGAACAGATATGTACAAAAAAACCACAACAATTACCACTATGATGACATCATTAAAAAATACGGTGTGATATCATAAGTTCTTCTTATTTTAGTTCTTTTATTCATAGACACGTTTATTCATTTATTCAATCAGTTATAAAACCCTGAGTGTTTTTCAATATATTATTTTTTTGTTTGTGTTTTGCCGCGAATTGCGTTGAAAATCACGAGCACATTTTATGGACAATTTTTGCTTTGATTTGCTTTAATTGTCTAATTTTTGAATTATTAGTCTGGTATACTTAATTATAACATTTACTAACACAGAGAACTTAGTAATCATTCTTTTTTATTTTTGTTACACCCCACGTAATCCTTACCGCCGTTGGCACAATTTTCCAGCAAAGTTGACTTCAATATAGTTAAACGATGTGCAGGCATTATTATTTTATCACCTTTTGTGGGTGAAAGTCCCCAGCGAAAAGCTAAATCTAGCTTATAATGTTCTGGTAGTAAACCATAAGCTTATGGGGTTGCACCCTTAATGTTCTAAAATTCCTGCAAACTGAGACGTTTTTTAACAAAAATCTTCTGCTCTAAAAAAAACCTTCTTTGTTAATGTTTGCAGTGTTCATACACATTGATTTGAGAGTCAGCTGTAAAGACATTTGCTCAAGAATTCGCCAGATATACCCTTTCCGGTGCGGGGTAAAAGTACCCAGCCAAATGATATATTTAACCTATAGTAGTAATATATCTGGTAATAAACCATGGGTTGCCACGCTTAGTTTTCAAGGCCCTTGTACGCTGAAACATTTTTTAAAACTTTGTTTGATAATGTTTGACTGGGTTTATACACCCTGATCTGAGGGTCAATTCTAAAGGCATTCGCTCGGGAACCCATTTAATTGCTTAATTCTAATTTAAATTTGTACTACAAAAAATGCAATTTTGTTTTTGTTTTATCCATTATTTTCATAATTTAAAAAAAAACAGATCATCATTATTACAAAACTAAAATGCTAATTTGTTTTTCTTTTCATAAAAAAACGAGAACAATAAAGAGTGTCGTTATCTCAAATTGATTTATGTTTATGGATTGTATGCAAAAAAGATTTGCATATTAAATTTATTGCTTCCTGACAACCTTCAAGTTTATTCCTTAATAAATTATGCGAAAAAAAAAATTTATTTAGTATATAGTATTACAATGGCCGACGGCTTTTTATTTTTAGGGTTTGGGACAGAGGCAATTTTTCTTTTAGCGGCTGGTTACACAAAAAGTGCGTCAGGAGCTGTCATATCACTAATTATATCAGTTGGGAGAAGTGGATTTGCTATTTCTGGTAAAATTGATTAATTAACATATTAATTAGATTAACTTTATTACTAAACTAATTAAAACCTATAAAAAATATGCTGAATGAACCTTTTTTGAAATTTTATGAAAGCTTCAATATGGGAAAGATTGTCAACAAACATAATTGAAATAAAAAAGAAGTACAAAAGTGATTGTGTATAATTTTAACAGTTAAGGCTGGTTCATATGACAAAACGTCTCTTGGACCAAGTCCAAAGAACAAAAATTTTTGGACAAAGTCCAAAGGATTTGTCGGTTTGTCGGTCCAACGGTTTGACGCTATGTTTTGACAAACACAGTGTCAAACCGTCCTTTGGGCTATGTCCAAAAAACAAAGTCCAAAGGACAGCATGTTCATACTTTTTTGTCCTTTGGACTTTTCCCTTTAGACAGGACCAAATTCAAGCAGCATTCATACTTCGTCCCAAGGAAAAAGTCCAAAAGAACGTTTTGGCTTGTCCAAAGGACGTTTTGGCTTTTCTAAAATTGCCCTTTGGACAAAATCCAAAGGACGTTTTGTCATAAGTATGAATCCGACTTTAATATACTATTTATTTCAAATAATAATATTTCAATTTTCTTCTTGTTACCTATTCCAGGTATTACACCACCACGTATATTGCATTATCTTAGTTAATTCTATATGTTTATTTGCTTAGTTATTTAATTCTAGAATGCGTAACCATGAATGTGTAGGTTACGCATTTTACATAAACCAATGTCTAGTCAACCTTAGCGTCCTTATCTTTCTATGCAAAACCTAAACCAAATATGAATAATACTATTAAATGCGGGACCAGTACTGCCGTCGTGTCCTTAGCAATGTGGCAGGATCCCATCAGGGGTGTTGTGAGCGTAGGCACCTCTGATGGCCACTGCCTTGCTGACGGAATTGGCACTGCTGTTCGTACCGGCAGTGTCAAGGATATCAGCGAGACCAGTGGAACAGCGTCTACTGCTCCTTTCTCGAGCACTGTCGCAGGATTAGGTGCTCCCGATTGCAGCCCACGGGCGACTGTTACTAATCCTCGGGCTAATACCGTTGAGGTACGTAACGGTTTTGTCTATATGGGTAACCCTGAGTCCTCTATCCATGCCAATAAAAATATACCAAAAATCACTACCGCCAATTATAATTTAACAAAAATCCAAAACTACTCATATAATACTGACCCCAATAGAAGAAGAATTATAAGTTCTAATAATAATGTTTATCCACACAATAGTGTACAAAATATAAACTTCAATAATACTAATTTTGCAATTAATCATCATACAAGTTTACTAAAAAATACGTCTATAACCACAAGGCCCAATAATGATTACTACAAAATTTATACTGTAGACACTGCTGACGATAAAAAAATTATCATCCCAAAAACCAAGTTATAAAACAGTATCATGTGAAATATCAAGATGTTCCACTTGTCCATACATTAATAATAACTGTACTGTTATGTCTTATGCTACTCAGAAAAATATTTGCTGTAATATTAATGAAAATTTGACCTGTAATACCAAAAATGTTATTTATGTTATAACTTGTTCTAAATGTTCAATGCAATATGTTGGTGAAACCTACCGCAAATTGAAAGCTAGATTCAGTGAACACAAATATGATGTTACAAAAAATATCAAAAACAGTTTTCTCGTAAAACACTTTAATCTACATGATCATCCTGTGAATAATATGTCAATTCAAATATTAGAAAAAACTGAAGGATCTAAAAGTATTCTTATTGATAGGGAAGATTTTTGGATACGTACACTAAACACTGCCTTTCCCTTTGGTCTAAATGATAAAATCAAAGGATATGGTATAATATCAACTAGTAAGGACCCCAGAAATTCTAGAAATAACCCTTATTTCAGCATAAAATTTCCTAGCCTACAACAAAATAGACAACGCAAAACTAAACATAGGACTAACAAAAAAGTTAATAAAAGTTTAATTGAATCTATTATTAAATTTCTTTCTCAAAACACAATTACCGCTAGAGCAATATATCAGACGTTTGCTGCAATATCTACTCTCTAAAAAGTGGCCCTAAAAAATTCGTTGAAAAAAAAGTCGTAAATCACATTTTGATTAAATTAACGAAATAAGTAGGTTAGAAAAGTGTTACTATAATATTAGTTGATTGAACGAAAAAATTCGTAGAATTAACTTAGAAAAATCTCGTTGAAATTGATAATTGCTCTTTACATATTAAACATACAGTTTTGTCTCGTGCGGCGGTTTTTTATTTTATAATTAGGTTTACCACTAGTTTTGTTTGACTATTTATATAAATATATTCTACGAAAATAATCAAATTCTATGTGTAACTGATGTCAAATTCCGTCAACCTTCATTTTTTTGTTTTATGTTTATTAATAACAAAAAAAATGTTTTAAAACAAAAAAATAAGGTTCGGCCAATTTAATCCGACTCTTTTTAAAGTTTTAATATTTACCACGGGACGTTTCCTTTGATTTTGTTCTAAATATAGCAAACTTGTGAGGATATTTTGTTGGAAATATTGGAAATTCTTCGCTATTGTTAAAACAAAATTACTTTGCAAAGAAAAAACTCCAAAGGCGCTGATGATTTCGGTGGAATTAAGATGGCAGAAATTGCTTGTGTGTGCACTGACTTTAAATCCTTAGTTTGAAGTGTGTAAAATTTTCTGCTAGGGATTTTAAGTTTTTGCAACATTTTATTTATTTTTTTTAAGTGTGAAATCTGCACTTTCGTTTACAAAACAAATTAAGGAGGGACAGACTAAGGTAAGAAATGTTTTGTCATTTAATTAAAACAATCTTATATTCCAGAAGTAACCATAAATCACTTTTTTCTTCACCCTTAAAATAGTTAAATAAGAAAAAATATGGAAAAATGTTTGGCCGAAGAAGGACTTTTCTTCTCGCCATCGCGCTGAAACTAAAATAAAAGTAAAATTTGGAAATTGAAACTATTGTTTTTAATTTTTAATTTATTATGCTTGTTAAGGATTATAAATTCTTGTTTATGTAAACCTATTCTATGCATCCTTTAACCGGGGTTTTATCGGAAAAATTTTATTGTAAGACGGGAGTTTCACTATTTTTTTATTAAGCTTTTAATAAATAAAAAAATCGTAAAAGTTACTTATTAAGTGAGCGGATCGTTTCCCGTTAAAAAATTCGTAGAAACTTACTAATTTCTACGTTATATTAACCAATCACTTTTAAGAGACTATAAGGA
>JASAMX010011292.1:0-18606 GCA_030248175.1 Microlaimidae sp. YZB2_3 | reverse complement strand
AGATAATTTTTTATTGTTATATTTAAAAAAAATTATACAAATAAACCTTATTACAAACCTTATTAAAATGGAATGGTCATTTGAAATATTCATACCCGGCCTGCCTCTGCTCTAAAAAATTAAAATATTAAAAATAATTTTAAAACTCGGATAAAACGACCACGTAGATTTTAATATACCAATTACATGTACGTTGTTTAGTGTTAAAGGCCCAAAAAATTCAAAAAATAAAAATTTAGAACTAAGAAGCCAATAAGAATAATGTTTAGCCAACGAACGCTAAGTGCAAATCGAAATAATGTACTTCGTTAATGCAAAAATAAAAATATAACTTTTTGGTTAAAGTGCTTTTATTAAAATGCTGTTGTAATTTTCTGTATATTATAATGCGTAAACATATGTGAACTTTAGTTAATGGTTTTGTTTTAATTATTATTTTGTACAAAAGCCATTTTTTATTCGTAGAACTATTACACAGCAAAGTTATTCGAATAAAATTGGATTTT
The DNA here is from genome assembly GCA_030248175.1 of Microlaimidae sp. YZB2_3. Classification (NCBI taxonomy): domain Eukaryota; kingdom Metazoa; phylum Nematoda; class Chromadorea; order Desmodorida; family Microlaimidae; species Microlaimidae sp. YZB2_3. Next base: position 18,100 of record JASAMX010011292.1, on the reverse strand, counting down.
AAAAATTCACTCGCAGCAATATTTGTAAATCACAAAATCGCAACTTTTTGCATTTGTGCAATTCTTACATATAAAAATTACACATTCCTCTGGTAATAGTAAGAAATCGGTTATTTTATTATTTGTCAAAGATTGCTGTTAACATGAATTTTTCTATCGTTATTTCATTGGATAGTGTGTGCGGCTGGTTTATTTGTTCAGGAAAAAATATAGTTAGGGGGTGGTGCATGTAGTATGGTAACCCATCAAATGAGAAAAATTTATATCAGCTAATTAAAATATACAAAATAGCTTTATGTTTAGGTTTTGTTAAGGTTTAGAAAAAAGAGTAGACTTAGGCCTTAAGTAAAAGTTGTCGAATAAACCGAAATAAGCGTTTTTACGGACATTTTTTTGTTCCCAGTAATTTTTCCATCCCAAAAGACTTTTAATAAAATGACCATCGACGAATAACAGTCGGATAAAAACGCCTCCACATTTTGAAAAAAGGTTTGTGAAAAAGTGAAATGTTAGGAGGAATTTTTACATAATTTTAGATGCCTTTTTTGATTATAATCCCCTCCTAGAATCTGTTAGCTCATGAGGGGTGCATAAAGTTAGCCTCTCGAGCGAGCCTCTCGAGCGCCTCTCGAGCGCCTCTCGAGAGCGTTTTTGGGCATCTATTATTGTCATTCAATTAATTAGGCAAGTTTTTACGCTAAAAACACTCTAGAACTGCACAAGGAATGCAATTCATGTAAAAGAAATTAATTTAAAGCATTATAAATCAGTTTTTGTATCGGGTTATTTACTTTTTCGAGAGGCGCTCGAGCGGCTGAGAGGCGCTCGAGAGGCGCTCGAGAGGCTGGCGGTTTTGTTCATTATTAGACAATTTAAACGATTTAAATGGGTTTTCTTGCATCTAAGGAAAAAAATCAACGTCTACTTTTAGATTAAACATTACTTTAGTGAATTCAGGGCCGATTTTACAATTTTACGACTTAACAATTTTTCCAAAAAAAATCCGGACAATAATGCGGACGTTCCGGATATGAAAACACAAGGACCTCTAGCAGACTGGACGGAAAACTAATTTTAATTTATTTCACACAATGTGTCGATGCAGTTTTATTCTGCTTTCTTCGTCGAATATAATATAAAAATGCGGACTCATAAATTAAATTAAAATATATAATAAACGCCTAAATCTAACCAAACCGTACTTCCTAAAGATGTTTGTGTAAACCAAACCGTACGACTTTTTGTGTGTAAATTTTTGTTTCGCTTTAAAGTAATGCTTTTGCAACAATTACAGCGTGTATTTTACAGAGATCATAAATTTCGATACAATTTTATAATCTATTTACTCTCAGAAATTGACTGGTTTTACAAAAAAATACAGTATAATAAATAGCAAAGTAGATATTAAGGTGCATCCATATTGTTATATGATTTTTTGTGTTTTTAAAGTAAAAACCAATATACACACACTCTAATCTCGCCGGTATAAGTTTTCTAGCCTTTCTGACTATTTATTTTCAAATATCACATTCAAAACGTAAAAAATTTGGCTGTATTTTGCTTACTAAATTTGGTTGTATTTTGGGTGCAACTGTTTTGCTATGCACAATTTTTTTGTTTGAAACGTGACAATTATCAGAAAAGGTTAAATTCAGTATGCCAAAATGCCTAAACTTTCAATTAAATTTTATAATTTCGAATCTGTATCTTAGTCTTTTATGTTTAGTGTAGGTTATATGATATGTAAATGTTCCATGATTAATTAATTGGGAAATAATCTCGTGAGAAATAAAATGTATACGGTGTCGTTTAGTTTGCATGAGCATGGGTCGCGAGCAGCTAATTGGTCAATTAGCAGTATATGTTCATTATTTTTTGCGCGGTTTTTCAACCATACAATTATGTTGATTTAACCTTTGTGAAGCACTTTTTAGATCTCAATCTCAGTTACGGAAGATTCAAGGTTTAGAATTTAAAAAAAATGTGTAAATTGATCTCAAAATTTTTTGCATCTAAAACTATTTTTACTGTTTATTTTCTTCTGCTAAAATTTGTAATTGCAGGAGAAGCGCAAGTATATTTTAACTTTCAATCCTTGAATCTTACATAAGTAAATATGTAGGCTAGTAAATAAATGCGTTCAAATACTATCAACTCCTAGTTAAAGCGAGAGATATTTAAAAAAAGGAAGAACCGTGGCTACGGAACTTCTCCCCTATTGTTTAATGAATTATTATTATTCAATAAATCGGGCATAAAAATTTTGCTATTATATTCAGCCAAAAGTTTAAATTTTGGAGATTCACTTTGTTTTTGTTTGTTTGTTTTTTGAAATATACAAAACAACACTTTTGTTGGAAACGACTTATTTGAAAACAAAGGTTATTTAGTGCAGAGATGTAAGCATGTCGAAATTCTTAGACATCCCATTAGAATTTTTGGTCAGGTCCAGGCCGACACGACAAATTTTTAGCTTGTTATGCCCAGACCGGCGTCCCGTCGAAGAAAATTTACACCACTAAAAAAAAGTTTTTATCCCTTAGCCCGTCCAAGCCCACTTACAATCTCGCTTTGTGGCACAGTGGCAGAACGTACGTCTTACATAATAAAGGTTCCTGCATCGAGTCCCGACTGAGGAATACATTTTGATAATATTTATTCTTTGTTATAATATTGTTATTTGTAATATTTGGTTCCGAGGTTAGTGCCAAATAACATCGGCCTTGCATATTCTGCTTGATGGGAAAAATAAAAAAATAACATTTTCATGGGTGGCGTGGCACGGTAGTGTCATGGTGCGATTTAGCCCAGCGGCCCCACTTCCACTATAATTAGATAACGTGATTAAATCCTGGGATTCAGAGTTTGCTCCTTCTTTTTTTATATTTTAACTCTCATGTCTTTAATATTTATCCTTCGATGATTTGTCAGAAACAAAAATAAACTATTTGAAGGCAAAGAAAAATGTAAACTTTTTTATTTTGATCTTTCATAATGATTTATTGATCAAAATATTGATTTTGAATCATTAAAAAGGAAAAACTTCTGAAGTTGAATTCAGCTTTTGGCTGGGAACTTTCACCCCACAGCCCGAAACGTGGTACCTGGCGGATCCTTGAGCAATTGCCTTTTAAGCTGACTCTTGGACCAGGGTAATGATCTCAGCGAAACATTAGCAAACAGAGTTGCTAGAAACGTTTCAGCTGGCGAGGGCCTTAGAATACTAAGGGTGCACTCCATGGTTCCCAGCCCAGGGGTGAAAGTCCCCAGCCAAAAGCTGAATTCGACCTAAAATGATCCGGTAGTGAAGCATGAGGTGCACCCTTAGTTTTATAAGGCCCTCGCCAGCTGAAACGTTTTTAGCAAGTTTGTTTGCTTAAAAGAAAGTGTCTTTTAAAAACCAATCAAATAATTTTATGGTTAGCTAAAAAATAGTATTGAACACTTATTTTTTTAATGTGCTTGGTGAGGTGGTGGGGTTTATCTGTTTAATAAAATAAATTGGTTTTTTTTACAAAAAAGTGTAATTGAAAATTTTGAGCCTTTTAGGATCCTTTCTGAGCCAAACCTAAATACAAGTATATTGAATTTTAAAAGCATTCCATTCATTGTTTATCAAAAAAAAGGATTAACACGCAGACAAATGAACAGCTCAATTATAAATAGAATAGAATTATATATTTATAAATTATAATATGTTTAATAATCGGTTGGTTGAAGCGCCATAGTAGCCCAAAAAATCAGTTTATATTTATCAGAATTCTAAGTTGAACAGATTGTGATCATTTTTTAGCAAGTTATTATTGATATTTTGGATCGTTTTTATCCGTTTTTGTATTTACGCCAGCACAGTTTGTGGATTAAAGTCGGGAGATGTTTGTTTGTTAGCCGCGGAATCAAAAAAAGGTGTTGTCCTAAAAGGTGGAAAGCCACTTAAATTTAGGGGGTAATCACCAAAAATCCTCATTAGTATTTTTAGTACTATAGGAGTCCCCCCCCTAAATTTTACATTATTTTGCCCAAGCATAAATAGAAAACCACCCAGATTTCGAGGGAATTGCCGAAAAACTTCATTAGTGTTTTCAATATTGGCTCATAACAAAAAAAAAGAATATCTAAACAAAACATTAAACGTTAAGCTTAATTCGTATATTCTATAATTAACAGTGTTTTTATACATACTTAACCGGAATTTATTAGTCCCAAAAAAATCTGGAACATTTTAATAATTTTAACATTGAATTTCTAGGCGAATAACGATAAAATTTTAAGTTATAAATGGAATATTTTTGTCAAAATAAGTGCAGTTGTGGTTTTTACTTGTAAAAAATATAATTGCCGTATTTCTGTGCAATTTTAATTTAAGCTGAAGGAACATATCTTTTTAAAGATTCGCTTTAAAAAACGAAGTGCGATTTTTTGATTCAAACACATATTGACGGTATCCAAGCATATCCTAAAGATTAAACGCAGATTTAGAATAACGATGTAATCCATAGTTGTCTGGCGGTATACTCTCCTCCGCTTTTTCTCCCTTAGGAGGTGACCCTCATGACTCTTCCCCTACCTCCTATAAGATGCCTATTTTTGGCGTAACTCTTTTCCTTTTTAACGCCCTAACCCTGACTCCCCTCTCTATTAGCTTGAAACAAATACAAAATTACAATTACAGATTTCGGCTTTTGCCCTGGTAAAAATATCGCCTTCCCAAAGCTTGGGTAGGTCAGACACCTTTGGTTAAATTCCAGCAGTGTTTTCTTTACTACATTTAAAATTAAAACATGTGTTTGGAAGACACTGTTTTCTTATCTAAAGAAATAAGGCGATTAAGGTTAAAAGCTGCTGCTTAGCTAACCATTATTTTACAAGCTCCGCCAATTTATATCACCTATAAACGTTAAAAACCTAAAAAATAAGTTTTAAAATTCTCATAAAACGAAATGTAAAAACGCTTTACTTCACTTAAAAATAAGCACTGGAGCTTTCTTTGTTTTATTTTGCCCAAACACCAGAAATTGATATTTGTTGGAAAGATCGCTGTATGAAATATAAACATTGCTACAAAACACCAAAATCAATTTTGTATGAAAATAAAGATTTTAAATCCGCACTGCTATTTTGCCTTTCTACGGCGGTTCACATCACAATATTCGTTGCTTAGCTAAGTCACATCCGTATTTGTCTGTTGCACCAATTACACAAAAAACAGAAATCTTAAATTAGAATCGAATGGACCTTATAAAAATCAATAAATAGAGATTCATCGGAATATTATATTTATTTGGAATATGGGAATAAATAAATATCAGAAAATATTAATATATTTTTGTTTTGTAAGTAGTAAAGTATTATGTCAAGTAAATGCATGTTCATGTCTAATTTTTAAAATAAAACCTAAGACATTCTTCATTTGAATCATATATATTTTTATAATTACTTTTAATTTGATTTTGAAACGCTCACAATAATTAAATTTAGGCATTTTTAAGAAAATGCAATTAGTAAATGTATCATGATAAATATTTTATTGTTTATCCTATTTTTTTGATCCACTTAATATTTTAATAGATTTCTCAACAAGTCAGATTAGTATGAGATTAATATAAATTCTCATAAGCGAAAAATATTTTACAAGCACTTCAAAATATTTTATACAATGGATTACTTTATAATTTTGCATATACAACACTTGATTATTTGCTGATTTATTTAAATTTGCCATATTCCAGATTTAATTTTGATTGTTTACATAATATTTAAGTAGTCCTTGGTTTTTTGTCCTAGTCCGGATTTGTCATGCAAAGTTAAAACATTTTTTGCACTGGTCCGGATTATTCTCGAGAGGCGCTCGAGAGGCTGGCTCGAGAGGCTAACTTTATTCACCTAAAAGGCTAACGGTAATTCCCATGGACCATGGACCAACATGGACCCAACATGGACCCGCCCATGAGGGGTGAAAGACTCATTTTAACAATACAAAACAATATAAATTTGTTAGTTTTAACTTTTAAACGGCTTAGGCTTAGGCTTAGAAACATACTAAGCCTAAGCCTAAGCCTAAGCCTGAGGTGCACTAACAACTTTACATTGTATTGTAATGTTAAAGTGAGTCTTTCACCCCTCATGGGCGGGTCCATGTTGGGTCCATGTTGGTCCATGGTCCATGGGAATTACCGTTAGCCCTTAAAAAGAATATTAAAAAACTTTTTTTAGAATATTTTTTAATGCAATTAAAGCAGAAATTTCAAAAATTTTAAGTTAGAATGACAAATTCCATAAGAAAAATTATAAATTTTAGAAAAATAAGCATAAAAAAATTTTATTAAAATTTCTAAAAGGGTGGGGGGAAGTTTCCCCCTTTTTAATTTTTAGATTTAAAAATTACTCAACATTTTCTTTTTTTTTTTTTGTTTTTTGATTTGGGTTGCTTTTCGGCCGCCTTTTCGGCCAACGGTTGTTATTTTTGCTATGCGCATAGTTATGCAATGAACTGCGTATCTAATGGCTAGATAGATGACGTAACGATTTATCCAATAATACGCAGTTCATTTAAAAATTTTCCCACGACAAAAAATTACAGCCGGTGGCCGAATATTTATACTGTCGGAGTTTTTAAGTGTTTTACCCTAATGTATATAATGCCCCCCTTTTTATTTGCAGTTTTGGAAAAGTTATCAATGATTTTCGAAAATTTTTGAAAGGGGTGGGGGGAAATAGGGGTGTAAACTTCAAAGCATATATTAAACATTTTAAAAATGTATTTTTGTACGGTCTGCGTGTTTTTAATGGCGATGGCAAAGTGAAGTGAGACACCGTTGCTGGCAAAGTGAAACTTGAAAGCGAGGTTTCGGGACTTTAGAGCTGAGGGACTTTAGAGCCGAGGGACTTTAGAGCCGGGACTTTAGAGCCGGACCTGGGGACTTTAGAGCCGCAGCAGGGACTTTAGAGCCGAAATGAAAAATGCGTTTGCAAACAATAGTAAAACAATATACAAGTAATTAAAACATTTACATAACAAATGGAGCTAATTATGCAATGCGGTAATCATTATGTGAGATAAATATGCTTCGGGTTTTCTATTGTATATACAGAAGATGACAAGAATAAGGATTTGGCGGGAGAATAGTGGCGTTTGGAAATTAATAGTGGCGTTTAGAAATTATTGTTTTAGAAATTAATTGATTAATTAAAATTAAATTAATGGCCCCTAAAATCGAATTGATTAATTATTGAGTAATAATTTGTCCAAAAAATTTAATTAATTAATTATTAAGTAATTATTTTGGCCCAAAAAAGCGTTATTTTTTTATTAATTAATTACTAAAAAAGTACTTTTTTAAACACTAATTTTGCTTTTAGCATAAGTACATTTTAACAGTTTTTTTATATTTGTCCAAAATGTTTTTTTAAGTTCACATTTGTTTTTTTTCAATTTTAATCACTAGCTGTGTTTTGGTTAATTTTAAAATCTTATTTTCACGTTTAGTATAATACATTTTTACATATATTTAAGTGTTGTATATTTTTATTAATTCTGTTGTAATTATTTTTAGACGCCATGATAAAACTGTAAATACAAGATGGGATTTTGCACTAGTGGAAATTCAAAATTTGTTTCGCAACTAAAAATTCAAAACTTTTTTCTCATTCTTTTCGTTTTATTAAAATATTTTATCAAATACTAACAATGTACCAATTTTTTGTTTTATTTTATTTTATTTTGTTTGAGAACGGTGGGTGATGAAAACCGAAACCGGTCATACGGTTTATATTGTAAATAAAATTTTTACGCCAAAGTCCCATCTTGTATGCATAATTCTGTTGTATCCAGTAACGCAGTTCAATATACAGTTTAAAAATTATCTTTTTTGGTACAAAAAGTTTAAAAGGGGGCTGCGGTGACAGTAAACGGTTTAAAAGTTTAAAGTTACACAACAAATTCAATTTTTTAGTTTTCAGGTTCATATTTTAGCAAAGCAAAAGAAAAAAACAAAATTTCAATAGTATAATAAACAATAATTTGCACAATAATAATAATAAAGAATAAGTATTGCGTAATAATACAGTATTGTACATTTAAATTCAAATTTGTTTTCGGTTTGAGAGTTTTGTAATGATTGCAGTTAAGTAAACAAAAACTTTTAAGCCCGGTTCACACTGCTGCGATAGGCGCCAGGCGATTGGAGAAAGGCGATAGGTGACAGACGACAGGCGATAGGCGATAGTGTCGTTCAGTTCACACTGAAAAAAAATTGCGATAGGCGATAGTGCATTGTTTTAATTTTAAACAGTGTTTAAAAGTTGTGCTAGCTTTTAATTCTAAAAAAATCTCACATTCAGCCGCAATTTTGGATGATATTACAGCATAAAATTTAGTTATTTTAAGACGACGACAAAAAAAATGAAAATCGGCCATAGTGGGTTGTCTTATCAACCAAACAGAGTTCAAAAAGGAGAATATTATTTTTTATCAAGTAATTTAAACAGATTTCAAGCTTCCAAAATGATATCGCTTGTTTAAAAAACGGAAGTCCGGCAGCGATTTAGAGCAGAGAAAGCTCGGGAATTCCGGAGCTTCCTCCGCTCTAAATGACTGGAGCTTCGGAGGATGATATTGGAGGGTAGAAACATCGCTAATCTAAGCATAGGACCTTTTTGTTTATGTTTTAAATTACGGTATATTTTTCAAGGCCAGGGGCCTATTTCATAAAAATCGCCTGTAATTATTTTACATCTGTAAATTAATAAACGCATATTTTTCTTTTGTATTTTTAATAAAAAAGTATATTAATAAAATTGGGTTCAGAATCTAAGAAATTACAAATTTATAAATTCCGTAAATTTGAAAGTTATGTACGTATTTTTTAATTAATAGAATGAGAAGAAATTAAATGCGTTTATTAATTTACAATTACAAAAACCTTTATGAAATAGGCCCTAGGGCACTGTTTTTTATAAAAATTATAAGCATTCGAATTTTTTTTGTAAATGTCCATCTTTGTTTGTAAATGTCAATTTTTTCTTTGTAACTTTGAAAATCCCAGTGTTATACACACATTGGGCTGAATAAAAAAAACCGACCGTATTTTTACAAATAAATCAAATGTTTGTAAAACTTTTATAAAACAGTGCCCAGTGTATCATTTTTATAAAAATTTATATAAACCTCATTTAAAAAAAAACTGCCGGTTAAACTGATGAAAGTTAAAACTCATTTTGAAGACATAATTTTTAACAAAGATTAAAAACTGTATTTTAATAATTATTTATCAACTTACTTAATTTGGAATCTAAATGCAAATTTTTTAGAGCTAAACTTGATTAATTTTTGTATATTTTGTGAAAAGGTGGAATTAAAAAAAATTCTGCGTTCTTATTTGTTTTAAAAAAACGTCATTACCGCACAGTTTTAATTGGTCCCCTCATGTCTGCATTCTAATTTCAGCGTCAGCCAGATATAATTCCACCATAGGCTATTTAGATCTCATCAATGTTTATAAAAATTTTATTCAAATGTTCTTTTTTTAGTTTTATCATAAATTGCGGGTTGCTTTTGACCCAAAATTAGCAAATACCCATCAAAATTATTATTTTCATGCAAATTTATCCATATTTAAAAAAACCAACCAAACGCATCAAAAAACAAAAAAATGTTGTGTGTATCTAAGTTCAATTCAAGGAAGCGCTATTTCTTTACATAAATTTGTTAATTTACGAATTTCGCACGTAATATGCTGAAACTGCTTGTGTTTTGGCTGTCGCCTATCGCAAAATTGCGATAAGATTAGAACTTTGATCCAACCACTATCGCCTGTCGCCAGTCGCCTATCGCAAGTTACTATCGCCTATCGCAGCAGTGTGAACTGACAGGAGCCTATCGCCTGTCGCCTATCGCCTGTCGCCTGTCGCCTATCGCAGCAGTGTGAACCGGGCTTTATGGTCCAACCATATTTCCAAATTATGGTGGTTGTTTGATAGGGTTGACTGGCGGTTGGTCTGAGTTTCGATTTTAATGAAAGTTATTTTTGGTGTTTTTTGCATTGTTTTCGCACCACATAGTATTTTGAGTACAGTTTATTAAGCTACACATTTTGGAAAATCCAGTTGCACCTGTAAACCTGTAACCTGTTGAATAGAACGCGGAGGTTACAATTCCAAGGTTGCGAACACACTTTCCGCTTTTTAGAACTTAATCTGATTAAGATAAAATTGGTCGATTGTAAGAAATGTAAAAAAAGACCATACAAAAAGAACGGAACAAATGTAAAACCGCAAGTAAAAAATATTTTTTTAAATGACAGTATTTCATTTTTAATAGTTTTTGAAATGTAAAACTAAACTTTTTGGTACCCAAACGTAATTTCTATTAACTTACATTAATATTCGTCTTTTAAAAACCGGCGGCGTGTATAAAAAACAACATTTATTTTAACCTAGCTATATTCTTGTTTGTTAATAACTTAACCGTTTGAATTAGTTTTTGATGTGCGCATTTTTTCTTAATGTTACGTGATAAATCGATTAGTATTAATTAAAAACAAAAAAATGAAAAACAAAACTAATTAGTATATTGCATCTTTAAAATACAAAAACTATATTTTGATGGTTTTTTTAAATTATACTTAAAAGACAAGCTTTGAAGGTCAAAGGTTAATTTTGTAAAGTTATTATACAGTGGTCTTTTTATTAAAACTTTTCTCATAGATTTTTCGTAGAATTTCCAGTTTTCAGTGGCCTACATATTTTTTTCGTTTGTGCTTTTAATGATTTTTGCTTTCAGACTCAATTCTCAGGACAAAAAGTAATAAATTGTAATGCACATCTTTCATTTTGGTAGTTTTGGAGGAATTAGTTTGTTAAATAAAAACAAGTATTTTTATCTAGAAAATGTTTTTTTTTTTGCAATCAAGAATCAAAGGTTATAATTTTTTTAATATTTATTTTGATATAGTTTTTTGATCCATACACTCCAAATCTTATTTTTCAATCACAATCAAGTAATAAGTACATCAATTAAAGTGTCAGAACAATAATCATATAGTGTGTGAGCAAAAAAAATGTAAAAACATTTAAAATGTAAAAACAATAGATTTATACAAGTGAAAATTTAAACAAAAAAATACAGAATAATAAAATCAAATTTTATAAATTTATTGGAGTTAAACTTGTAATAGTATTTACTTGTTTAATTTATTATTGTATACTAAATAATATTAAACTTTTTATTACACTCTGAAAACATAAATGCAAATGTGGAAAATTAATTTCCTAATCCTAAATTTTAATAGCCAAACCAAGTTTCTACAGTTGTGAAAAAAGTTATGAACAGTTTTTTGAACAAAAACTGAACGTTAAAAAAATTCGCTAGCCAAAATTTCAATGCACGAAAAATAACAAGATATTACGATTTTTTTTTTAAATTACACATTTATAATTTATGGTTCACTGCGTTTTAATAAGGAAGATGGGGAACTAAACAAACAAGGTGTGGCTTAGATTTCCTTTAGGGTTAAATTAAAAAATTAAAACTCTACAAAATCGGTGTATAGCCCTTCAAAGGTTTTCCAATAGATATATTTTAAAGAAACAGTATTATTTTTTTAGCTTTGACAATTTTTATATTTAGCGTTAATTGGTTGAAAATAATTTTTAGTAATTTTTTTAAATTCTGACTTCTTATTAGCTGATATTTTGACGTTTTTTACACTGCGCAGTTTATACAATTAGTAAAACAGAGAAACTAGAGAGTGTTTGAAATTGAAATAAATATAAAATTATTTAAATTACCAGTAATTATACCCGAAATAATTTCATTTTGATTTTTCGCCATAAACGAAAACCACTATTGGAAAATAAGATTAAACGACATTTGAACCTGTTAGTCGAAACCAAAAATTAGAAACTTAAAACGATATTGTTATACTGATCTTGAAGCTGAAAATCAGGAAATTTTTTCGTAAATTTAGCTTTTTTCTGTTTTGATAAACTGTAATGCTATAAACTAATTAAAAATCTTTTTGAATAAAAATAGCCCGAACTCGATAGTGCTGGTTTATGTTAAATTGACGCTGTATAATTTTTACTTGATTTTTAACTGAAGAATAATCGTTATTTTTGCAAGAAATGTCATTCAAAATATTTAATTTGTTTCCTTTATTAAAGCAAAAAATTAAATAAATTTAGTTTTGTGGCGCGGTCTAAACCCTTCGCACATGACAAAACACATAAAACAATAAAAATAAAAAAAACTTTGAAGCAACGGTCCTCACCTTCGAAACCTTTCAAAAATTTTATTACTTTGGGACAAATCTTTGGTTTTCGCTCTGTTTTTTTAAATATAAATTGCGTGTACTACATGTATGTTTGTCCAATTTTTTTTAAAATTGAAACGCAACATTTTTGGCTTTCATACGAGTTAAACTGTGATTGGTTACATTTTTAGCTCCGGTAATATCAATAAACTTCAAGTGTGTCAAATTATCAAAAATTCTTTCCAAAAATTCGTCGTTAACAACGTCTACAATATATTTTCCTTTGGGGCCTAGACCTCCGATATTTAAACTTTCAAGTTTTTTCAACTTTACCAATCCTTCTATTAGTTCTCCTCTCTTTAAGCGTCTCCATTTTTCTTTAAAAGTAAACGAGGTCAGAGTAGTCCCCAAATGCTGACACATGCTTATAAAATCGTCGCCCGCCATGGTGATACCGGTAATATGTAGCCTTTTGAGTCCGTATAGCTTGTTTCCTAGCAGTTCGCTAAGGTATTCATCTGGGTCTTGAGAAGCCGAGTGATTAGGCGACTAAATGAGCATAAAAACTTCGTTTTTTGTATTTATTATATACAGTACAGGATATACGACGCAATGACTGATACAAAAAAATTTAACCACAGAAACCAAATCTAATGCTTAATCTTACAACCCTTAACGGCAAATGGTTTTTCAAAGTTTTGAAAACGCATTTCGACAAATAACGACAAACATTTGCAAACACACTAGCTGTGTGTAAACTTGCTTAATCGCTCAATAGTGTTATACAGAGATAGCTTTTATTCAACTAGTGACATCTTTAGAGAAGGTAACACAGCGCAAAGTTTGTTTCGTGGAGCAATGGGCAAATTTAAAAATAAAACATAAAGGCATAAATATCAAAATTTCATGTTTTGCACATAGTAGATGGAATGTTATATTGGAAAATATTTTGGATCTTAGCTGCTAAATAGCGACAAAAACAGCCTCAATAGCAACCAAAGCGTTTTATAATAAACAATTAGAAAAGTTTAAAAAGTTATATTAATGGTAGTATAAGTATAGTTAATAATGGAAAGTGAAGTTTTTATGTAATTTAGATTTTGTGAATTTTGAAAAATAAAATAAATAGTTTAGTTTAGTTTGGTTTTTTAATTTTTTTATAATTTTTGTGGATTATTTTTATGAGTTAAGTGTATAGTATTAGTTGTGTGTAAATAAAAGTATAGGGTGTAATGAAATTTCTGTATAGTTATGTTGGATTAATTTTGTAGTTTATATTATTTTGTATAATAAGTAGGTATAATTTAGGTTTTGAGAAATATGTTCTAGTGAATTGAAATTGATTTAATATAGGGTTTTTTTAAATATTGAGTTTTGTTTTATGTAATAATAGAATTAAGAAAGTGTTATATTATCTGTTTTTATTAATTGATATTTGGTTATTAGGTTTATAGGGGTATGTTTGATTTATAGAATATGATAACTAATTTATGGTGATATTATTTTGAAGATATTATGGTTTTATATTGCGTTGGTTATACTTTTTTGTTCGTTTTAGGTGTGATTACTTCTGTGGTATTTACGTTTGATATTAAGTTAATACCTTTGAGAGAATTTATGTGATTAGTTTGATTTGGTTAAACGACTAAGTTTTAGTATTGTTTTTATTGGTTTTGTTTTTCTGAAATTTAATCTGTTATTTAATTTAGGATTATTTCGTCTGGATTTAGTTTTAGCTTATGTAGTTTATACTATTATTTAATATAGGTTTTTTATTCTTTTTTCGTCTTTTTTGTAGAGATTTCAGCTTTTATGATTGAATTATGTTTTATTAATATAACGTAAAAATTTTCTTTTTAAAGAAATTATGGTCTCTTGATATGAATAATTATTTTTTCATATAACTTATGTAATTTTAGAGTATCTATAAATTGTCTGGGTAACGTAAATGTATGGCTGAAGAATATAAATAGTGTGTTTTTCTTCGGTTTATTTTTTTAGTTCTACTGATTTATTTGAGCTTTTTTTGGAAATTAGTTTATTTGGCTTTTGTTTTGTTTTGTGCTTGATTTTTCTGGATTGATGGTTTATTTTTAAAAAAAACATTGTAATGGTTTTTTCAGGTATAATTTTAGAGGTTAGGAATGTTGTTTCTCGATTAATTTTAAAATATTGTAGCTTCTTAGTATTATATAAAAAGAGTTTTTTTCTGTTTCTATTTTGATAAATTTCGTCTATTGATTGTCCGAGCGCTCCCGTCGATTTATTTTTTTATTTTTTAAAATATTTTTATTGTTGATATGGCTGCTATGTAGTAATTTAATTGTTTCCTTCATTTGAAATTAGTAGATTTTATAAAAAGGTAAGGATTATAATTTACAAAAATAGAAAGAGATGTGTATTCTGAATGAGTTACTTAATATGTAATTAGTAAGGAAAAAAGTGTAGCACGTCCAGTACTATGCGTACTTAAGAACTAGTATTTTTCATGAAAAATGAGATATTGAAATAAAAATTCAGGTGAGGGGGAATTTAGATATTTACATCGAAAATCAGCTAAATATTTACAGGAAAAAATTTTGGGGAAAAAAAAAAAAAAAAAAAAATTTAGATTGAGCTTCTTAGTATGGATTAGGTATGTTTAGAAAGTTTTTAGGTTTTTAATATAGAAAAATATGGGTAATATTTTAGCTATGTAAAATGTTTAGATTTTTAAATTGGCTTAAAAAATTATTAGGTTTTGTGATTTTGATGCGCATAAACGGTTACCGCGAGTGACTTAAAATCATGGGTGGCGCGGGAGCGCGGGGGGATTAGCCGTGGCGCGTTAATATTAGAGACGTGGGTAAATTTTGAATTAGACTTCTTCTTCTTCTTCTTCTTCTTCTTCTTCTTCTTCTTTCTTTATTATTATTACGCTCATTCTTAAAAGATATTCTCATTCGTTACTGATTAATAAAAAATAATGGGCTCTTGGAAAGAAGAAGGATTCGCGTTTTCTTTCAAAGACTTTTTTATTTTAGGTCTTGTTATTGATTATTGATAAAATAAAAAATTGAAAATTAGAAAATAAACTCACCGCGAATGACAGCTTTTGGAAAATACAGGATTGTACAGAGCAGAAAAACATCTCATAAACGAAAAAATAGCAGACGGTTTTAATTGGTGGCAGACGGCGCAGTTCAGCGCATCTGCTTCACGCGCGGAACGGAAAAAAGAGTCTTTTTCTAATTTCTTGCATTTACTGATGAAAAATTAATTCAAAGTTTTATTTATTAAAAAATAATAATAAGCGTCGGTGGCGCGGGAGCGCCGCGCGCTGATCATCGGTGGGGTCGACTGGAATTACCCGGCCGCGACTATACTTAGAAATAGATAGATTTTTCTTATTCTGTTTTCTCATCTCTTTATTATTATTTTTACTTTAAAAATTATAATTAATAATTGGTTCCGGCATCCTCCACTATCAAGACGTAATTACTTGTATTGGAGCGCATCTGCCGCTACTATAATTACCGTGGGTTAATTTTGTAATTTATTCTCTTCTTCTTTATTATTTTTATTCAGCAGCGGAATGATTATACATATGTCATTGTGCAGCTACTATAGTTTTTGGCTATTTTTTATTTATTCAAGTGGTAGATTAGCTTGAAATGCTCTAAGAATAGAGAGGAAAAGGGCGATTTTTTCCCGGGCGTATGTTTAGACAGGAAAGATGTAGCTAGTCTGAAGATGGCATTATGTGCTGTGGGAATTTGTATTTCTTTCGCGAGTGCTCCTAATAAAAATTTCTACGATATGATAATGATTTGTTTATCTTGTCTTCCCGCCTGTTGCTTTTTTTTTGTTTGATGAATGTCAATTGAAATCATCTCCGCTCTTTGCGCGCGATCGCGCTTTTTTCTTTTTTAGTTGTTTCTTACTCAAATATACCTTCTAATTGAAGTGGCGATTTCGCGCTTGTGATTGCTGTAGTTTTATTTTTTCATAAGCTTTGCTCAACTCAAATATATATAATTAATATGTCTTTTTATCTTCGTAGTTTTTTTTTAGTGAGAGCTGGCGAATTCAATGGCCTCATATCCATAATGTCCTCGCTAGTCTACTCTTTTTCCTAAGCGCTCGGAGTGTTTTTGCTGCTCTATTTTAGAGTTTTTAGCTAGTTAGGGAAGAGGCTGCGCTACTCCTGATTTTAATTATACTGCATACTTTATTTTAAAAATGTAAAAGTTTAAGATAATAAATTTAAAGATAACAGTTCGAAAATCGAATAATTTGTGTTATTTAAATATTGTTTTCATATTTTTTCTCTTTAAGGTTGGAAAAGTGATCATAAAAAGTCACCGGTGATTTTGTAAAGACGCTTAAAAATAAATAAATTAAAAGCAAAGCAAATAAATTGAATTCTAAATCAGGTGTTATGGGATACATTACCCAATATATTCGTCTTTTTATTATTTGTTTTTAAAAAAATCTTTAATATTAAAATAGAGTAATAAATCTTATGTGTATGTATTTCATAGTACTATTTGTTATTTGTTTCATTCGATGTGGGCCGCAAGCATAAAAATGCCTCAATAGCTGACCCTTTGTTAGTAAAATATTTTATCAATTTCTATAATTTTGATGCAATTTTCTTAAAGATGCGGTGCGGAGTCAAACTATTTGTCTTCAATTTTGATAATTTTTTTGAAAACCTTACCCCTGCCCCCAATAGCGAACAAAAATTTTTTCAACAAAATATATCCAAGGGTTCGGAGTTCTGACCCCCCGAAAATGGCATTTTTCGATAATTCTGTACGTGAAAGATTTCTCAATAGGTATAACGATTCACAGTACAATGTATCCTTTAAACGAAAGCGGCTACTTTTACTTTCATTTGGCACCTTGATCGTTAAGTTTGGTGCAGTATTTGTCGAAATATTTCGTTTCTTGTACAAAAAACCCGCGATTTTTTCGCTGAAAACACCAAACGACGGCAGTGATTTTGCGAAGTATGCTCAACCTTTCTTTCCTTCACTTTGTGTTTTTAGCGAAAAAATTGAGTATTTGTTGTACGAGAAACGCAATATTTCGACAAATACTGCACCATTTTTAACGATCAAGGTATCAAATTAAAGTAAAAATTAGCCGCTTTCTTTGTGTGCATAATTTCTAACTTAAATCATTATACTTATTGAGCAATCGTTCACGTACAGAATTGTCGAAAAACGTCATTTTGAAGGGTTATAACTCCTGAACCACTGGAGATATTTTGTTGAAAAAACTTTTGTGAGCTATTGGGAGCAGAGGTAAGGTTTTCACAAAAAATTATCAAAATCAAAAACAAAACGTTTGACTCCGCACCGCATCTTGAATGCAAACCAATAAAAAAATTTAAGCTTAAAGCTATAGTCTGTTTATAAATTCTTTAAAACAACTATTTGTTTTTTTTCTTGTTTTTCTGTAATTTAGAAGTGAATCAAGAAATTTAGTGTAATCAAACATAATTCTTAATAGCATAACAAAAAGTTTTAGAGCAAAAAGAACGGAAATTTTTTGAAAAAACCCAGAAAAAATATTTACACCTTTAAGCTAAAAAATAATTTAAAAATAAACCTTAAACCTAAAATTAAACCTAATTGTGAAAAAATCTGCTGAATAGCATCTAGCTGTGTTAAAACCAAAAAATTTACAAAAAAAATTAATTCATAAATTTGACGTAATAAAAATTTGCATACGGTGTCGTTTAATTTGCATGAGCATGGTTTGAGCGTACACGATGGTTAAAATCCTTCCATTTAAACGAAAGTTGATCAGTGTTAAATATCTTCACACAGAGTTATGACGTTATAGAACCACTTTTAGCC